>PVJH01047731.1:0-11148 GCA_004026705.1 Nesogale talazaci | reverse complement strand
GAACCTCCATCCCAGTGGGCCGCAGTCCCGTGCACAACCACTACGCCACGGGGGC
Organism: Nesogale talazaci; assembly: GCA_004026705.1. Classification (NCBI taxonomy): domain Eukaryota; kingdom Metazoa; phylum Chordata; class Mammalia; order Afrosoricida; family Tenrecidae; genus Nesogale; species Nesogale talazaci. The sequence goes on along the minus strand of PVJH01047731.1, from coordinate 11,093 downwards.
TCAGCCCGCCTCCTCATTCTCAAACATTTGTTTGCTGCTTAAGTCCTTGGTAGCAGCTCCTCATTCTCCCCGCCCCCCTCCCCGCTCTCCCATCCCTCATGAAGCCTTGATAATTTTTTTGTTTTGTTTTTTGGGCATCACTGCCCTCTGGTGGGAGTAGGAGGCCCAGCCTTGCTCCTGGAAAGCTGCTGCTGGATTTGAACCGCCAACCCTGTGGGCCGCAGTCCCGTGCACAACCAGTATGCCACCGGGGCTGAGCCCGAAGCCTTGATAATTTATAAATTATTATTGCCGTCATCATTTTCAAAACATTTTCTTTCTACTTGAGCCCCATTTACACACACACACACACACACACACACACACACACTATGAACCCTTGTGAGTCCAGGTAGACTAGAGAAACAAATTCATAGACACACATATGGATATAAGGAAAGGTTTATATACAAGACGAATGAAACATTGAGAACACATCTCAACCCAGTCCAGTCCAAAGTCGTAAGTCCGATATTAGCCCATGTCTGATACCAGTCCAAAAAGTCTCCTTCCGACTTATGAAGCACATGTAATGACACGAAAACAATCACAGGCCAGTGGATGCAGCGTCTTGTGTATCCAGCTGGGGTAGAAGCATCTCCGCACTGGCAGAAGTCTCCTCATGGCTTCTCCGGCCCCAGAGGTCTGGCTCCATCAGGGCAAGCCCATGTGGTCTCTCCTCCGGCTCCTCCAGTCTCCAGGAATCAGGATCTCTCCGCATGCCATCATCTCATCTTGTCAGTGGTTCGTCTCCCAGGAACTCAGTCTAGTCTCTCCTCCAATTGAGAAATACCTCGAGACCGCCCAGAATTCTCAGGAGAACGCCATGCCCACACAGAGGCCTCATTGGCTATCTCCAGATTGACAGGATAGACTCCACCCCTATACTCCCAATCATGAAATCGACACCGAAGCACATACATGACTGCCATCCTGGATTCCCACTGAGTAGTTTCTGAGTGCTTATGTGTTGGGCTGTTAATCAAGTGGTCTTATTGTGTCATTATGAGCCAACATCGACTCCACGACGGTGTTCTACTGTGTCACAAGGTGTGGCAGGGGAAACCAGCCTCCCAGAACCGAAGAGTCGGAAGTCGCAAATGTACGGTGATGGTAGACGGAGATGATAGTAAAGTCATAGGGGAGAGGAAGGACAGGAGAGGGAGTGAAATAAAGGAGTCAGACACATTTTACAGCAGCGTGCTCAACCCAGCTCCCGCTTGATGGTTCATGAAGAAGTGAGAGAGCCTTTACTGTCTTGGGACATTGATAGGTCGCCTTAAGACAAGCATATTCAGTAGTTGCATGAGTCACAGGGTGGGTGGTATCTACAGTAAGGTCGCTGAGCTCATGGATGAGGAGACCTCATACTTGCACTGGGGGAAGGTGCAGGGGGGTTGGGTGTCATGGCGGGAAGAGAGAGCAAAAGGATCATGTCTGCTTTTGTAGGGAGAGAGAATCCACCAGGTGCTCCTTTTAAGGCAGCATGGCTGCTCAGGGGAGAATCGGTGGGAATGCTATTTAAAACAGGATCATGTACTTGGACTTTGCCTCTCACTGACCAAAGTGGAGGCTTTCCCCTCATGAGTACCAGTGTGCTAGTCTGGGTAGACTAGAGAAATAAATTCATAAACACTCATGTGTATAAGAAAGAGTTTTATATACAAGAGCAACTGTCCATTAAGAAAACAGCACAGTCCAAGGTCACTAAGTCCAATATTAGTCCAATCCACTTAAGTCCTCTTCAGACTCAGGAAGCACACGCAATGACACCAGGACAATCTCAGGCCAGTGGGTGCAGAGGCTTGTGTATCCAGTAGTAGTAGAAGCATCTCAGCGCTGGCAGGGGCCTCTCTCTGGCTCCTCAAGCAACTCAGCACTGGCAGGAGTCTCTGCTTGGCTTTTCTGGCTTCAGAGGTCTGGTTCCATCAGGGTCAGCCCATGTGGTTTTTCCTCTGGAATGTCTCACAGGGAGTCAGCCTGGTGTCTTGTCAGTAGAACGTCTCCAAGGGACTGAGTCGTGAGTCTCTCATCTCCAAGGGGGAAATATGGCCGGATTTCCCAGAATTCTCAGGAGAAAGCCATGCCCTTTGGCTTAAACAGGGCAATGACAGAGGTTTCATTGACTATCTCCAGAGTGACAGGCTAGACTCCACCCCGACATCCTCAGATTGACACCAGATTAGGTGCCTGTCACAACCAGCTTCCTAGGTCCCCCTTGTTATAAGTTAAGGAATATAGTCCTCGCTTCCTATGTCCCTCCGTGTTTGTTTCCCACAAAGGTGTTGCCAAGAGAGGTGCTTCCGACACCGTTGAAGCCTGGGGACAGCGGGGCCAGGGCTTGGCCACATGGCAACTTTGATGGTTTGGGTGGGATTTGAGAGTTCACAGTGCAGACCCTATAGCCTGACGGCCTCAGGTTTCATTCCACCTCCTAAACGCTCAGACTTCTGTGTCCCTGCTCCCCACTGTGTCCTATGCAGGTGACGTGCAAAGTGAGGACATTGGTATACTCCCTTCATATCCTACTTAGCCACTGTTGGGTAACAAGTGCCATCCTTGGGCTGTATAGATGGTTTGGGCTTAACGACTCACTGAGGGTTGCCAGCGGAGAGCCATAGAGCGGCACCACAGGAGAAAGGCCTGGCCATCTCTAAAGAGCACCACCACTACGATCCCACAAGGCAGTGCAACTCTGAAAAAACACCAGTTTCCACGCTTGGTGGTTGGCTGGCATCGAGAGCAGTCGACCACCAGGAGTGGAGAGAAATGTTCTCTGAATGCCTTCGTCACGGGTCTTCTCCGAATCACTTCAGAAGACATCTGTTTAAGCCAGTAAAAAAAACACCAAATTGTGTCAGTCCGGGTAGACTAGAGAAACAAATTCATAGACAGGCATATGGCTATAAGGGAAAGATTTATAGACAAGAGGAGTAGAACATTGAGAAAGCACCCCAGCCCAGTCCAGTCCAAGGTCATAATTCTGATGTTAGCCCATATGTCCGATATCAATCTGTAGAGTCTTCTTCCGACTCACAAAGCATGTGTAATGACACCGGGACAATCTAGAAGCATCTCAGCGCTGGCAGGGGTCTCTCGGTGGCTTCTTCGGCCCCAGAGGTCTGGTTCCATCAGGGCAAGCCCACGTGGCTTCTCCTCCAGCTTCTCCAGGTTCTAAGACTCAGAATCCATCAGCATGCCACCATCTTGTCCTGCTGGTAGACTGACTCCCGTTTTGTGGGCAGTCCTAGCTGCGCCAGATCCTCCGTCAGGCCAAGAAGCACCAAGTTTGATCCCTCTCTTCGTGTTGATTGGTGCAGGAGTTATTGCAGCTGCACTGTATGTCATGTGTCTGGCATCGTTTGATTCAGATGTCAGTGTGCACAGAAAGAACAACCCAGAACCATGGGATCAAGTTGGTCCCAATGACAAGGCTTTTTTTTTTTTTTTTTTGCATCACTGCCCTGGTGGGAGTAGGAAGTCCAGCCTTGCTCCTGGAGAGCTGCTGCTGGATTTGAACCACCAATCCAGTGGGCCGCAGTCTCGCACTCAACCGCTGCGCCACTGGGGCTCAGCTCAAGTTACCCAATGAACAATATAAGTTCTTTGCTGTGAATGCGGATTACAGCAAACTGAAGAAAGAAGGACCTGACTTCTTTATAAAACGTTTTTTCGGGCTGAGCCCAGTGGTGTAGTGGTTGGGTACATAGGTGGCACTCAGCCTCCCCGAGCTCCCTGAAGGAGACCCATGAGAAAGGGCACACAGACTGCCTTGCTCCAGCCACTTGACCAATGCTGACCACACCCGTTATGCCCCTGGTACTTTCTACACCTCTGCCAGGATCCTGGATTGGGTTACATGGCCACACACAACGTCCAACCCATCCTCAGGAGGGTTTGCTCGGGCAAGGAATAGGCTGTCACTCAGGATTAGAACGTTCAAGAGACAGTTTTTATTCTCTGCACAGCTTCTCTGTCCTCTCCCTGAATTCCTCGGGCTGCCCCCTGCCCTGCTCAAAACAAAAAAAAAGTGACAAAGTTTTTTCACTCCCCCCCAAAAAGGACCAGAGGCACTCCACTCTGCTAGGAAGCCACCTGCCTGTCAACCTAGCCGCACTCTGCTCTCTTGCTCTGCAGGTGGCCACCTCTGCAAATGCATAGCCCACCTGTCCCCTGCTGCTGCTGCTTCTCTGTCACCTTTTACTGCCTTCTTCCTTCTGTGCTGGTGTAGATCTGGCTCCTGGGTCTTGACAATTCTCAGCCCATGGATTCCCCATCCACATGCTGTGTCCCGTTGCTGGCTGTTTGAGTGTATTGAGGACCCTTCCACTTGCTTTGCCTTTGGGGGATAGCTTATTTTAAGTCTTTGCTAAGGCTAGCAGAAACAAACAAACAAACAAAAACCCAGTCTTTCCCTCAGTGGTTCCATGTAATTGATTTGCATGGCCCCACCTACCAGAAGGTGCCGTGCATCTGTCCAATCCCTTCAATGGGCTACAAACACCTCCTTTGCATAGCCCCACCCAGTCTTTTGGTACCACCAGAGGCTGCTTAGAAAGGCTAAGTGAAATAGATTCATTGCTGCTCTGCTCAGCCCCTCTGCGCTTCTCCGAGGCTTCTAGAGGCTTCCCGGCTTCAGCTCCAACACCAGACCTGGGGTGGGTGGCAGCTTATTTATTCCCCTCCTTGAAGGAGGCCCGTGGGGGGGGGGCAGTGGTTCAAGGCTGCACTTGCCCACGGCAAGGTGGGCACAGCAAACCCACCAGCCGCTCTGAAGGAGGAAGCTGTGGCTGGCCATTCCACCAAAGAGGGACGACGCCCAAACGTATTTGGCCTCTTACCCCCCCCCTTTTTTTTTCAGAAGGAAACAATCCAGCAACACCCCTGTCCTCCCATGCGCAGCTCCTGTCCTTCACCCCCTAATCCAGGATCATTCACAATCTATCTGCGTTTGCAGCTCCGTCCCTGTCATTCTGGCATCCATCCCTGATCGCCCAGTCTCAGAGAAGCGTTAATACAGGCACTGGCAGTGGGACTCTGCGTTTTTAGATGGTCTAGGAAGGGGCCAGGGAGAAAGACCGGACTTTCTACTTTCATAAAGGGTTAGCTGTCACAGGTCCACTCATATCCTGAGCTATGGGGCTATTGTGGACTCCCTGGCCGTGATTTTGGCTTTTGGTTGAAGAGGGGGCCATGGGGGCACACTCCACCGCAAACCAAAACGTCCCTGTTTGAAATCTACTGAGCTGTGCTGCGGAAGAAAGACCTGGCCACCAGCTGTGGGCTTCCATACAGATTTCGGCCCTGGAAACCCCGTGGACTAGTTCAGCTCTGCCCCAAAGGGTCACTGTGAGCCGGGATGGACCCAGAATTCGTGGGTCCGAGTTCCCTTATGGTTGTTTTATACCCCACTCCTCCCCTCAAACGACTGTCCTTGGGGCACTGACCCCTTCCCAGCTCCTGGACTGCTCAGGCCCCTGACCAACCAGAGCTTAAGCCCTTTGCCTCCTGTGGAATGTGGAGAGGCAGACACATCTTGAAGTCCAGGGGCCCTCCAGCACCCCCTTGCCCCTCGTGAACCCCCGGGCTCCCAGCCTTGATCCGGCCACCTGCCCACCCTAGAAGTCCACTGGCGGTGGCCTGGGTTGTCCAGGTCTGTCGGGAGTCCAGGTGCGCTGACCGCTCCGCCCCCCCCCCCCCAGCTTCACATCGACATGGTATCGCCCGCCACGTTCCCAGTGTCCCTCTCTGGTCTCTCGCGCAGGCTGGCCCCTGAATCCCCCTGCCCGCCGGCCGCCGTGTCCCCCTCCCCCGCGTCCTGCTTTGGTTCGTCCCGGCCACGCCCCCCGCCGCCTCGCCCCCCCCACCGCCCGCCGCAGTGGTTCGGTCGCGCAGATCCTGGGGCCGCGCGTCCCTCGCGCTTGGTACTGCCCGGCCCTGGTCCCACGAAGCGTTGGTCCGCGCCCCTCACCCGGTGCCCGCAGCCCCCCGTGCGGCCGCCGCAGCCCGCAGCCATGGTCCGACCGCGCCGCCCCCCGCACCGCAACGGCGTCGGGGGCCCCCTCGGGGGTCGCGGCCGCCCCCCTCTGCCCCTGGTGCCCCGCGAAGCCCGATCGCGCTCCTGGCCTTCCAGCCCCCGCGGGCCACAGCCTCCGCGAATCCGGTCCCGTTCGGCGCCCCCCATGGTAAGCCCGCCTGCCCCCGCCCCCCCAACCCCTTTTCCAGAGCCTTCCAGGGCCTGGCCCCTGGGCTTGCGCCTCTGTCCGCGCCCCCCCACCTCTCGGACGTTTCCTCCGGTGTCCTGAAGTCTGTGTAGGTGGGGGAAGGGGGGCGGGTGTCACCTGGGGCCGCGGCCCCCCTTCCCCCCCCATTCCCGACGTGGCTTGCTGGGCCCTCCCCTTTGTCTTGGCTGGGAGGAGGGGTGCGGTACGCGTGCGGGGAGGGCCTGAGTGACCGCTGAGGCCCAGGCCGACTCGTGCGCGGCGGCGGCGGCGGCAGCCCGCGGCGGAGAGGGCGGGGATCGCCCGGGAAGCCCGCGCGCGCCGCGCTTCGCCTGGTCATTGGAAAGTTGGTCTCCTGGCACGGAATCCGGGCCTGGGAAGGCCCTGCCGCTGTACAGGCTGGTGCCTGGGCTCTGCGCGGTGCCCAGGCAGGCGGGTGGGCGAGACCTAGGCGATTGCAGAGAGCCCAGACCTGGAGAACGAGGCCCAGTCAGTACAGGGCTGCCCACAGGCCCGGCCAGTCCCCAAAGAGGCCCAAGCTTTAAAAGAAGACCTCCTGTGTGTGTGTGTGTGTGTGTGTGTGTCTGTCTGTCTGTCTATCTGTCTGTCTTTCTTCTAACCTTTCTCCAGGTGGGTTCTTTCCTGCAGCCCAGACAGCTTGCCCCTGTGCACCAGCCTTGCAGGGTCTTTTCTGAGTCACCCATGCACCTCTGGACTCAGAACGGGCCTGACATGCTCATCCCCTCCACTCCTTGAACCCCACCCTCACCCCCAACATGTGCCCTCCCAATTCAAAACTGCTCCCCTAAGCAGGAAACAGGTGCAAGAGACCACCCGTCCATCCCTGCCCCAGCCACAGCATCCAGGCTGTTTGAGCCCCCTGGTGCAATCCTCCATCAATGGCGGTGATGCCCTGCTCTGAGGACTGCTTCCTCCCCCATACTGTGCCCAAAGTCCTCGGGACTCAAAAGTCAGGCCACCCTCCCCTGCTGAGGGGCAGGAAATGCTGGCCCACCTTCTCCAGAGACACTTCTGAGCAGCAGGAAATTCTGGCTGGTCTTCCCCCGAGACGGAAGTGCTTGTGCTTCCCCGGTTCTCAAAGCACACCCCATCCAGAGTCTCACACCAGACAGTCTGCTTTTCTTGCTTGGTCTCCACAGCCCTCCCTCCTCTTCAGCTCAGGTTCAAGGATTCCTTGCAGCGGCCTTCCAGAACTCAAGGACAAGCCTCAGGACGGTGGCGGTGGGGTTTGTTGTGGAAATTAAAGTTACAGCTCAGGCTACAGTTGTTTGGTCAGGACTTGTTCCAAAGTCCTTTGAGGCCTGCTAGTAAATGGCCCCAAAGGAAGCTGTACGCCTCAACCCCGAATGCACTAAGCACCAGCTAGGGAGTGGGATCCCCCCAATTCGGTGCCTACAGGCACCCCACACCAGCCTCCTGCCGCCAAAGCACTTTTTCCTTTTTTTTTTTTCCAATCCATCAGTTTATTGGGGTACCCTTATGGATCTGATTACAATCTATCATTCATTTGTATTAAGACCTGATTGCAAGCTAGCATTCAATTGTACTAAGGGCACTTGTACCCACGTTGCCACGGGCATTCCCCAGACATTTTCTTTCTCCTGGAGCCCTTGGTGTCAGCTGGCTTGTCTTGCTTCCTGGCCTGGGAAGTCCCACTCTGTCTCATGCTCTGGTTCTCGGTTCTGCTGCTGCTGCTGTTCCTTCGCCCCTTTATCGGGCTCCCCTGGCTTGACAGCTGCCTTCCTGCATTTAGAAGGTTCACTGTGTGAGGACCTTGGGGGTCCCGTAGACAATGCACCCTACTCCCTGTTCTTACTGGTCGAGAGATTCCCCACCCCCCGCCCTGGCTCCCAGCCCTTCTATTTCTGAGAGGGCTCGTTTTATACCCAGCCGGAAGGCAAGCCCAAGGAATCCTGGGAAGAAACACTTGCAGCTATCTCCGCGCACACACACACCACACCCCCTTTCCCTCTTCCAGACTCAGGAGGAATGAGTCCTTCTGTGGCAGTTACAGAGATTGTGGCTCGAAGAGTCACAGTACCCTCCCCAGCTTGCCCCTTGTCTAAAAGGCACTCGAAAGATCAACTTCGGTCGGGGCCACCTTAGACGTCTATTGTCTACCTTTTGCTTGCCATTCTCCAAGGGGTCTAATACCAGATTTTCCCAAGGCAGCCTCGCCTTCGACTTCTGCTGTTCTCCAGGAGAGCTGGTTAAGGGGGGGGGGCCGCATCTCACAGTCTGAACTCTCCCACCGGACTGCACACTGGCTCGACCTAGTCGGGCAGGTCCACGTTGGCCCCCCAGTCCTTAGAGTCACAGCAGACTTGCTCCCGCCCTGGGGCCAGTCCCCCGGCCACTACAACAGGACCATATGTGAACAGTGTGAACGTACTTGTCACAGGAAAACCCCTCTCGATGTGAAGGACGTTGAGTGGGGCCCTGGACCTCTGTGGGAGCCCTGGGCCTTGTCCTCAGGTCACAGGCCCGCTCACCTCGTCAGAGCTTGCCCCAGGTGTGCTCCAGAAGCAGGTGTTTTTTTTTGGGGGGGCAAGCACCGGACTCAACCTCCCACTTCAGCTCCAGGGAGCTCTCGGGTCATCGAGTCTGCTCGGTCAGTCTGCTGGGCTGCCCCATGCAAACTCGGAAGGCGTGGCTTCGCCCAGGGGTGCCTCGGAAGAGAGGCCTGGAGCTCTCAGCCCTGGGAGGCACCATTCTGCAAAGGGCAACTGGTTTGACAAGACCGCCTAGGCCCCGGTGTGCTGTTCCTCTGAGCGGGCGGCTGGGCGTCCATCTGGCTTTGCTCGGTTTTGCCCAACCAAAGCAACAACTTGGAGAGTTTGTTGGGGTTCCCTCTCCCCTGCCCCTTTCTGGTGGGGGTGGGAGAGGCAGCACTTCCTACTTGTGTCGTGTCCATGAACTTCTAGCAGCTGGGTATTGTAGGACCCCTGTGGCCCAGTGGGTTCAATGCTGAATTACTAACTACAAGGTGGGGGTGTTCGATGCCACCGAAGGCTCTGCAGGAGCAAGCCGAGGCTGTTGGCTCTCCCATGACCCTGGGCCCCCCAAGGAGCTGTTCTTCTCTGCTGCGGTTGGCCGTGGGTGTTGGCTTTGGGAGAGGGCAGGGAGAGTGCCCTTCATGGTGGCAACCTGGCCTTCCTTGGCTTCCCCTCTGGAAGGTTCTCTCAGGGTTTCTGCTCCTGCTCTGGACACATGGCATGCAGAGAGGGGGGGGGGTGCCCAGGGGCTGGTTCCACGTGCTTCTTCCTAATCTGCCCCCGCAGTGGGGTGGACAAACTGAGGTGGGCTGTGTGCAGCGGAGCCGCAAGGCAGAGAGTGTTCCTCCATCCGGGGCAGCTGGCTCTGGGGTCACAGAGGCTACCGGCTTGACCCTGCACCGCGGCGTGTTCCACCGCCTCTGGGATGTGGCAGGGGGTGAGGGAGACAGGAGAGCGACCCCGGGACCCTGGCTTTGGCCTGGATGCTGAGACACCCCTTCTGGGGCCCCCAGGGGGCTGCCCGCCTCACCCCTCCTCTCCCCTCGCCCCCAGGAAGGCGCGCGGGTCTTCGGCGCGCTGGGTCCCGTCGGGCCCTCCTCCCCGGGGCTCTCGCTCGGCGGCCTGGCGGTGGGTGGACACAGGCTCAGCAACAAGCTGCTGGCCTGGAGCGGCGTCCTTGAGTGGCAGGAGGTGAGCGGGCGATGGGGCGGGGACTCCGGGAGGGGGAGGGGAGGAGCCATCCGCGCCGCCGGTGACCCCCACCCCCTTCTCCTTCCCCGCCTCCAGAAGCGCAGACCCTACTCGGACAACGGGGCCAAGCTGAAGCGCACGCTGCCCTGCCAGGCTTTCGTGAACCCGGGCGATAACTTGTGAGTCCTGGGGGGCCGGGTGGGTGAGGCCTAGGGCGAAGCCGGGCTGGCGGGCCAGCCAAACTGACCCCTTCCCGCTCCCTCCTCCCAGGGAGACTGACCAGTGGCCTCAGAAGCTGATCATGCAGCTGATTCCGCAGCAGCTGTTGGTAAGCCCCGCCCCTCGGTCCCGGTCCCGCCCCGCCCCTCTTGGACACCACCTCCCCGGGCAGGGCCAACGCTGACCCCTCCCCTTCCCCTGCCTCCCCCAGACCACCCTGGGTCCGCTGTTCCGCAACTCCCAGCTGGCCCAGTTCCACTTCACCAACCGGGACTGCGACTCCCTCAAGGGCCTGTGCCGGGTCATGGGGAACGGATTCGTGAGTGCCGCCTCCCACCCTCACCTCTGTAGTGGGGGGGCATGGCATGGGCTTCTTGGGGGTGGATACGGGGAGAGTGGCACTCCTCGGGGACAGAACACGGTGCCGGAGGCTTGGGGTGTCAAGATAAAGCTGGGTCAGGGGGGCTGTGTAGGGTAAAGTGAGGTATGTGCGGGGTCATGCGAGCTGGGCTCGTTTCCTGGTCTGTCACTTGGGGCCAGGAGGCCTGTGCAGCGCATTGCACTGTGACTTTAGTTCCTCGAGGGGTTCCTTGTTGGGGAGGCAGGAGTGGGGAGGGGAGGGCCGGTCGTGGGGTGGGGGGCTGGGTGCCCTGACCCTGCTTGTCCACGGCCATCTGTCCTTCGGTCCTGCCGCCACTTAGGGCGAGCGGGAAGGTCGAGGTCACTCCCGGCCGGCTAAGCACGGCCGCCCTCTTGCGCGCCCACAGGCAGGGTGCATGCTGTTCCCTCACATCTCGCCCTGCGAGGTGCGCGTGCTGATGCTGCTGTACTCGTCCAAGAAGAAGATCTTCATGGGCCTCATCCCCTACGACCAGAGCGGCTTCGTCAGCGGCATCCGGCAGGTCAT
>PVJH01047730.1:0-11158 GCA_004026705.1 Nesogale talazaci | reverse complement strand
TGACGTCTCTCTTTTATCTGCCTCTGGTTTGTAGAGACACAAACACGCTAAGGTTTTACTTACATGGAATAAGAAAATTCATTTAAAAGAAGAACAATTAAGTCAGAGCCGCTGTGTGGATGCTGACTCATAATACTACAGAGAGTAGTGTTTAAGCTCTTTAGATTTTTGCTTATATTCTATAAGCCATAATGTTTCATCTTTACCACAGCAGGTAGTGTCCTTATAAACAATGCTCCAAATCTAGACAGATGATGTAGTGGTTTATTTCCACATTCTTAGACATTGGCATTAAAGTGTATTTGAGTGTCCAAGAGATGAAGAAAATAGTTTGTTTTGTATAAAATTAACATTGTGTTATGGCAGAAGTACATTGTTGAGTGTTTCATGAGGCCCTGAGCACAGCTGTGAGACTCTGGTTGCGAGAGAATGATATCCTGACCCACGATCACAGTGACTGAGGGTCACCTTTATGATGTGGATATTCAGTGTCACAAAGGGAGGTTGATGTCATTAGCTCAGTCAGTGCTGTCTGTCTATGAGGCATGTGACTTTGATCATACATCTGAAAATAATCTAACCGCCTCTTAGGATAAGAATTGTAAGGATGATTTCGGCCACGCACAGAACCAGAGAGCCAATTAGCGAAATTTAAAGCAGGCTTTATGGGAAGCTTGCGGGCAGTTTCACCAACTCCTGAGGTTTGAGTAGATGAAAGCGCACTGTATGGAGAAATGGGTGTTTTTTTATACCCCGTTTGCTGGGTATTACAATTGGGGAAGTGCGCAGGGAAGGGGGGGGGGAAGTATGCAGGGAAGGGAGGAAATGCACAAACAGCTCAGATTTTGCAGAGCAGACGGTCATTATATCTGTGGTCAGAGGTGGGCAAACACACATCCTGGGCACTGGGTTCCAGGAAGCTGCAGTCAGGCAGAGAGAAAAGTCACTGAGGGGTGAGTTCCAAGAGGTAGAATTGAGGCACTTAGAGTCCCAAGATGGAGTCCCTTGTGCCAAAACCAGGCAGTCAGTATGTCTTATGACCTTTGTGTATTTATGCAACTATCCAATATTTTTCAGGTAGCAGTCCACAATAATTATATGACAGCTTTGTGCTTCACAGTGAGAAAAATTTGAGGAGATATATATTCTATTTTTAACCTTTCCCTCTTGCCCATTTACCTTTTTTGATAGCTTGGCCTATCTCCATGAAGGTGCAAAAAGTTCAAGTTCAACCATAGAGTGACTGAAAGTAGAAGAGTAATATAGAAACACTACAGAAAAATTTCTAATTCCTGAAATAATCATGTCTTTCAGTAGGTAATATGTTAGCTCTTGATCACGTAGAGTTTGCCAACAGAATACCATGAATTCAGGGCTTTAGGTTGCTGCTTTGTTAGTTCATACCAGTAACTCTCCAATGGCTACAGGAAAAAAATTACATTCTGCAGTGTTTCCCAGTTGTTATCCTTCTTTCACCATGTGCTTCCTTATTCTGGTTGGTCCTGTGCAAGGAGGTAATTTTCTCCCCTCCTTCCAGTGCAAGAGAGGATAAGAATGTGGAATGCAGGTGGTTTTTTTTTTGTCTGATATACTGTATGTATTCTGAAAGATATAGAAATCAGGTTGCAGTTGGTCACAGACAAGCAGTATGCAGGTAGACTCATTATGTAGAAGGATGTAGTCGTTGGGATAGTTTGTGAAGTCTCAGTTTCCCAGGATTGTCTTCTTCCCTGCTTTCCCATATTAGAGAGAATGGTACCTTGCTGAACCGGAATATACGGGATGTTTTTGGACACCAGGGCTATTGAAGAGGTGGCTGTGGACTCCTAGGAAGAATGGGCATTGCTGGATCTTTTGTAGCGTAGAATCCTATAGACCTATGATGAAGGGAAATTTTAGAAACCTGGACTCAGCAGGTATGAATATTTCATTAATAAAACAAAGCATGATACTCAGTGATGCTACTCTAATGTGTGGGCTGAGGAATGAGAATACCTCATTAAATAAATGAGTCTAGTAATTTCCTCTCAGATGCATGCCATGCTTCCACCATGTTTATATAAAGCTCTTAGTATCACATTAACTTCTTATATCAAATGTGACTACAAGTCTGCTAAGTTTCCTCATATGTTACAAATATGAATGTTAACCTTTGCTGTATAGTGACTATGTGTTGTGCCATGTAAGTGTTCTGTGTTTTTTACAAGGTTAACATGATTCTTTTGTTATAGATTTACACCCACCCCAAATCAAGAGGAACAAATTATTGACTCATGTCAGGGAAGTGCCGACTGTCTTTTCAGACTTTCTTTGTGATATACCTCTCTCCATGAGCAACATGTCAGATTCACCTTTTTTTCAAGCTCATACGACACCAATGTACTGGGGACCTGTGTTAGGAGGGGTCGTCTCGTAGAAAAATAAAAGTATAGACACTGACATATGCGTAAGAAAGAGCTTTACATCAAGAAGTAAACTTTTAGCAAGCGAACACCCTACCCCAGTCCAACTGAGGCCCATGAGTCCAGTGCTAGCTGTAGCATCCAAGGGTCAGGGTGTTCAAGTCCCCAAACATCAATTTTGGGGTGAGCATCAATCCTTTCTGTTGTCAAGCTTAATATATGTGTGTATCATATACATATATATAGTCACTCTAATATATGTGCACAGAAATGCCTTGTTTTAGTTCACTGATTCATCAGTATATGAGGACCTTCATCACTACGGAAAACTACAGAACTCTAAATCCATGACTTTCATTACAAAATGGGTGGAGACAATTACCTGGTTTCAGGTTCCTAAACTGAGTAATTTTGCATTTTCTCTAAGGTAAATGCTGCAACTTTGATCATGCTGTATTTTCTTTAATCATGCTTAAAGAGTTATTTTATTCAGCATGGTAACTTACAGTTTTTTGCCCTTCTCTTCAATATGGGGCTTCAGTGCGGCTGGATTTTTAATTTTTTTTTAATTTTTTTTTTTTTTTTAGGCATCACTGCCCTCAGGTGGTGGGAGTAGGAGGCCCAGCCTTTGCTCCTGGGAGCTGGAATTGAACCTCCATCCCAGTGGGCCGCAGTCCCGCGCACAACCACTACGCCACCAGGGCTCAGCCTGGATTTTTAGATATACATACATCTTCACTGTTTGAAAGTGCTGTTAAGGAAACTTCATAAACCTGAAGCTTAGTTCTTACGGCATTGCTGCAGGGCAGTAAAAGTTCCCTTATTACAGATGTTAAATTCATGGGTATCCCAGATGGACTCAGAATTACAAGACAAGTTCAGCACTTTTTTAAGGCAGCTGCTTTTTTAGGGTTTGTTTACAACCTAAGGGGGATCACTCCCTTCAGGCTTGCCGATAACCCTTTTCTGACCTTTGATTTCTATACTTCTTTTTTCATGACCACTGGCTCTGGCCGAAGTGAAGATCCCTGAAGGCAATTAGTTCACATACAAATAATTTTAGTTTGTAAAGAAGCCTGATAATTGAGTTCATAGATCTCAGGGCTTTGGAACATAATAATACAGATATAGATATTTTCTTGGGGAAAATATGAAACTGAGACTACAGCAAGAAGCCCACCCTGACAACACATCTCTACCTGCCTCAGAGTTTGGTTCTTGTGACCACTTGATCATGAGCAGCCCCTGTAGTCCGTTCCAGAAGGTGAGGTTTGTGCCTGGATGCAAAATGACTTCCTTCATTGTGTCTCACACAGTAATAGCTGGCCATGCCCTACATTCCAGTTATTGATTTACAGATATAGTTCATCCCTGGCAACTTCTCTGTTGGTGGGCATTCAGCCCCTACTCCCACCAGAAGACAGTGAAACCCACAAAAAAATGTTTCCAACGTAAGTACCTTTAATTTCCTGCCTCCTGTATCTTTTGTGACCTGAGTGTCCTCTGGGAATGAGGGGGTGGAGGGGTCAATGACAGAATAACCACTAATGAATATGCCTTATTTTGCATGAATATGCACACCTTTGAGGGAGAAACCAGATGAAATTGGGATTTATAAATTAGTGAGTAACTGTAATTGAACACCCGCGCATTTTGCTTATTGGGTATCATATCCCTTTGTATGTCTAATAGTAGAAAAACCTCCTAGAGCCCAGGACATAGTAGAGGAGCGATGCACATAAGACATGTGATAATGACATGATGCTGTTTATCATATATAAACATGTGTAAACACCTTTATTTTGCCAACTGTCATAAATTAGATGCAAACGATTTAAAAGTTTACTGAAAATGTGCTTGTGGTCCTTGATTTTTCTGCCCGCCTACCTTAGTTTCTTATATTTAGGTAAAATCTGAGAGAGAAGACAGCTCCACATACATAATTAGCAATGTGAGCTTCTTGATGGGTTAGGTTTGGGTTCAGTGTAGGGTTGTAGAGTGCTAGAGTCAGAGTCTGTACCTAAGATTGGAATCTTCATCCTGGGTATATGTTCCTGGTTCTAGAACAAGGGTCAATAGATAGAAACAGAATATAAGTGTCATGAGTTAAGAGTCAGATGTTGGTGAACAGATTAATGGGTTTGTGTTTAGAATGTGTCATGTCTAACAGCATATGTTTTGAATTGACTAGGATTTATGTATTGTGGTATAAAGACGTGGTATTTTGTTTTATAAATATATATAGTATATTTATTTATTTATAAACAAAGTGATGACAAAATCACTGAGGAATTCCTGTCCCTCACTGATTTACACCATTTTCGTGGAGGTGAGCTAAAGAACACTCAGAGCACTCAGATGTGACTCTTTGTCCAGAGTCATATGAATCACTTATCACTCTGCATGGAAGGGTCAGGTGCAGACCAGATGATCCAGCTAGAGCACATGGTCTATGAGAGTTGAGTGGGTTTCCAGATGCGGTCTATAATCAACTGCATCAAAATTAAATTTCACGAGTAGTTTCAAGGCTAAGTGTAAAATTAAAGTTAAAGATTCTGGCAGCTAGACACCAGAGTATTTATGCAGTATGAATAAACACTTTATGTTTGTTTGCTTAAGTTCAAGTTATTGGGTGCAAGCATAACAATGATGTGAGAATACACTTACTAACATTTCCAATGAGACCAGTAATAGCCTGTTAACAAGGTCAGATAATGATACTTCAAGAAAATAGCAGAACAATATTGGTAGTGAATCTACAAAAAAAAGTTGTTTAAATATTGGGAACTGAGTCAGACAGCACATTAAAATAATTATATACCATGATTAATTGGAATCTGTCCTAGAGCTAATTTAACAAAAGAAAATACACACTGTAATACAGCAATTATTGTAAAATATGTAAATGGACACAAAACATACTAAACAAAGTCAAAGACTTAATGTTAAGGAAGAAAATCTAACAAAACATACAGTTTAATATATCAATGTAATAATGTTCATTCCTAAAAAGAAGTCAAAACGTCATACTTTAAGAAATGAAAAAAAGAATCACCCCTTTCAGAAAAAGGACAACCATACATATCCACTTTTACCACGGATATTAAAAATTGTGTGTTTTACCTAGAGCAATCTCTAAGATTCTTTTAAAGAAAAAAAAGAGGCATCCAAAAAGATATAAAAATTCCTCTAATCAAATTAATTATCTCCATAAAATAATAAAAGTATGCCACAAATATCTAATGGATATAAAACCATATGTCAACATACAAAAATAACTTTTGGTACTTAAGTCACTAACCATTAATTGCTAATCAACAACACTCAAGCCATTAACCCTTACACCTTAACATGCTGAGCATCCTTATAACACACTGATAACCACCTAAAACACTGAACACCTAACTACAGGAAAAACTTCTCATCACCAAGAATGCCAGTGCCAGAGTATTCCCTGACACCCACAATCAATTGAAAAAATTAGAATTTCCTTAGCAAATCCTTACACCATACATTCTATAACCAGCATATTTCATTTATCCCAGTTCTTTGAATCAGGAACGCAACTTTGAATATATTCTATAGCCTCAGTCCTAAGTTTATCCTAACTTTAGACACACACAAAAAAAGAAACCCTTCTTTTTAATAAGAAAGCCTATGTTGCAGCACATGTCACATGAAAGGTTGGACATCTGTTACCATGGAAATAACTTGTAACCATAGTTAACATACCTGTATTTTGTGCATGTCTTGAGTACTGATTAATGGTTTCTTAGGTTGTTGTTGTCATTGTCATTGTTATTAGGTGTCATTGAGTTGATTCCAAGTGACAGGAACCCAGGACAAAATGGAAGAAAATACTACCTTCTCCACTTCCATACTCACAATTTACAGTGAACCCCCATTGTTACTATCACTGTGTCTATCCATTGAGTTGAGGAATTCCTGTTTTTCATTGCCTCTCTACTTTACCTAACATACTATCCTCCAGCGACTGACTGCTCCCTTGTGACAGCATCGTGCAAAGTAGTAATAAGAACTTTTACTATCTGTACCTCTAACTAGTACTCTGACCTTATTTCTTCAATGACAGACTTGTTTGTAATTTGAGATACTAATGTTATTTGAATATTATTGGGCAGAACTACAATTCACACGTATAAATCCTTCCTCAGTCTTCCTTATTCAGTGTCCAACTTCCACACACATGTGGTGTGAGGCAATTGATAATACCATGATTTGGGTGAGGTGAACCCAGTCCTCAAAGTCAGATCCCTGCTCTTCCACATTCTAAAGAAGCTTAATAAGGCTTATATATCCTATACAATGTATCTACTTATATCTTGACTGATGGGAGAATGACTATCACCTCTCTGTATTTTTGGTTTTTATTGCAGATTTCTGGAAGGAGTTAGAATTTAGTCAGGCTTAGATTAAGAGTGGTATTCAAAGAGGGACCTGGGGTGGGGGGGGGCAGGGGGACTGAGCCCCGGTGGCAAAGTGGTTGTACGTGGGACTGCGGCCCACTGGGACGGAAGTTCAATTCCAGCAGTGGGGCTGGGCCTCCTACTCCCACCACCGGAGAGCAGTGATGCCCATCCCCACCCCCCAAAAAACAAAACAAAACAAAGCAAAAAAACAAAGAGGGACCTGGAAGCCAACCTTGCTATGCCGCTAACCAATGTATGAGCCCTGAATTGAAGCCTGTCCTTAAGACCCAGTGGAGTGTGCACCTTTTATTCAAGACATGCTTGATGACTGAGCATGAGATAGCCTTAAACAAATTGTGCTTTTCTCTAGTAGCCTGACTTGCTAATTAGTTTTAGAGGAGCACTAATCTACACTCCTTATCCTTTAATGGCAACCTCACACATCCCTACCTTCATAAATACCGGGGGGAGGGAGGTCTAAAGGGAAGTGCCAGTGACATCCAACTACTCACTCAGGCTAAGGCCTCCCTGCTTTATCACACCATAGTCTTTTCCCACTACATTCATTTTGTTTCCCTGCCAAATCAGTTTCCTCTTGAAGCATGTTTCACAAGCTCATGCCTAGGCCTTTCCCTTTATCCCTAGAAGACCAATACTATGGTTGGAATATCCTAGAACCCAAGCTGGTAAGACTATTGATGCAGTTTGTTGTGTTTGCCACCTGTTAGCATTATCTGGAAAGATTGGAATGCAGAATCTCAACCAAGATGGCAAAATCGTTGATAATCCATCTCTTTCCTGGAGGCATCTTGTACTTTTAAGTTTCTGTCCTCACTTTGGCTCTTGGCATCACCCATCTACCTACCCCTTGCCATTCCTTGACTATAGGCTGCAGTGTTTCACAAAGGCTTTAAAATTGGACATCCATGGGCTGAGCCCCGGTGGTGTAATTGTTGTGCACGGGACTGTGGCCCACTGGGATGGAGGTTCAATTCCAGGAGTGGGGCTGGGCCTACTACTTCCACCACGGAAGAGCAATGATGCCAAAAAAAAAAAAAAGGACATCCGTAAACACAGAAGCTTAAATGAATAGCAAATAAGGATTCCCCTTTGGAACATCTCTGTCTTGGCCAAGGTACATCTCGGCTGCCCTATTTTTGTCCTGCTGTCTAGTTGTCCACCTCTACAACAAGCTTCTCTAGTTACCACACTCTACTGTGCATTCATGGACTACCCAACCATAGGCATTTTTCATGCACAGTACATATTATAAAGAATATCCAGCTTGCAAGGAGATTGAGGCAGGTTAAAAGCATGGGTTGGAGCACATATATATAAGCATGATTCATCTTGGTCACTTTAGCCAAATATGTCAAAGAGCTATGGTCTGAGGTAC
This sequence comes from Nesogale talazaci, assembly GCA_004026705.1. Classification (NCBI taxonomy): domain Eukaryota; kingdom Metazoa; phylum Chordata; class Mammalia; order Afrosoricida; family Tenrecidae; genus Nesogale; species Nesogale talazaci. Next base: position 2,930 of record PVJH01047730.1, on the reverse strand, counting down.
AGTACGTGCTGGTAAAAAACATTTTTCTTATAATATTCCTTTCTTCACTTGGATATTTACCTTCAAAAGAGAATTTTGAGGCCTTAAATAATTCCACTTTAATCTAGAAATAGATATTGTATATATAGGATGTGAATCCAAAGTTGATAATGATATTAGTGAAATTGTTCTATAAAGATGGTGTGGGTCCTGGGTTTATTGCAGATGCGCTCTGATTGTAGCATCGTATTGATCCCAGGGGGTGCAGGTAGTCACTGTTTAGCTCAAGAAGGACAGGCCAAGCACGCATGACTTTCTCAACATTGATTCCTCTTCTCTTTCAGACCAGGTTGAGGGAAGCAGAGAAGGTTGAGGGGAGGCAGGAGGGATCTATTCTTCCTGGGGTCTGACCCTGGGAGAGCGCCAAGGAACACGGGCCGAGGCTGTCCAAGCTGTCAGGGTCTGAGGTCTTTGTGCATCTCCCTGAATGATAAAATTCATCGACTAAGTCGCTGTTTATAATTGTATTGAAACTTTAGTTCTGATCACTCCATTTTAATAAGTTTTCTCCTTAGATTATATTTGACATATACCCTCTTCTACCCTAACACAATTTAGGATCATATATGCCTCAAGGTACAGTTCTTTCAGATAGCCTCTTGAAAGCCATACCTGCAGGGAAGGTCAGAGTCTGCAGGCCCTTGGCATCTGTCCTGAATGGGCAAGTATTACAAAACTCTTTTAGCTCTGCAGATAAATGCTCACTGTGTCCTCACTCGCAGACCAAATACACTCAGCTCTGTGTAGACTTCCAAATCTGGTTCCTCAAATAAGTACTCAGATTTGCACCACTTCACCTCTTAACCTCCTACCAAGAGACACTAAGCTCTCTTGTTCTGTGGCCTGGGAATCCCATTGCTCTATCTCAGTCTCTTGGTTCTGTTGTCACCCTGTCTCTATTGCTGCTTCTGCCAATTACTTTTTCCCTGTCACAGCACTGTCTTCTGTATTGAAGAATTTCAGGGCAAGAATTTAGGATCCACAGGCCCTAGTTCAGCCTCTTTCTTGATGGTAGTGAGATCTCAATTTCTGTTTCTGAAAAAAGGCACAGTTAAACCAAACATGATGTCCAATGTGATTAATCCCCAGGTTAGAATTTTCAGACAGCTTATTTGCATAGGTAAAAGCCTAATCTGTTAGGCCAGCTGTCAAGTCCTCTTAAATAAAAAAAAAAAAAATCTCACTGTCATCAAATTAGCACTAACTCTAGTGAGCCAAGTTAACAGGGCAGAATTGCCCCTGTGCATTTCCAAGACTATAAATCTTTAGCAGAGTCAAAAACCATGCTTCTCTTGGGAGAAGATAGCCTCATCTTTCTTATAAGGAGAAATTGGTGGTTTCCAACTGCTGACCTTGCAGTTACCACCCCGAAAGTAACCACTAGATCACCAGTTTTCTTTGCCTCATTCACAATGATGAACTACAAACCCACATAAATATTTGGAAGGAGTGAAGGAGGCATAGCTAGAAAGACTGTATATTTGTATAGGCCAACTGTTTAAATGCATTAGCTTACTACAAGTAATGCTTTGTTAAAAATGTTATTTATCTTGGGATTCAAGGTGGGGTATGTATACTTCTTACTTGATCTCAAAAGTATCTATAAACTTCAGTCTAATAGATGGTATATAATGCTTATTATTGAGCATTGGGTTTGACATATGTTATGTGTTGGACTATCTGAGAGACCAGTCCCCATGCCAACTGCATGGACAACCCTCCTTCTCCACATAAGAATTCACTTCAGCTACAGCTCAGGGAGAGGGACAGGTCTGACCAGAGCACACAGAAGGAAATTAAAGGAGAGGAAGAAAAAGTGTAGCACAACCTGGTCCACCAAACCCTGAGGACAATATTCCTGTGTAGAGCAGCCAAAGCACAGAGAGGACCACACAGCCGGCCCCACTCTCAGACATGTTGACCGTCACTGACCCATAGCACTACAGGGACTACATTGGATACACAGTGTGGGAATTGCACCCAATCTGACCCCACCACACTGAGGCAAACCACTAGGGGTATGCAGCAGAACAGCAAGGAACAACAGAGAAATGAAGTTCCCAGGGGATACCAAAAATAGACTGTGGAGCCAGAGCATGAAACCCCATCAGAATCCATCAGAAAACACTCTTAAAAGTTAACAAACAGCCCTTGAACTATGTAAAGGCTTTTCTTTTTTGTGTGTGGTTGCCTTTTGTTGTTTTGTTTTGCTCCTTCTTGTTTTTGTCTCTGCAGCTCTATCAGGAGGAGCAAACAACAGGACCAACAGTTGTTGTGGAAAACAGGGTAAAGGAATTGGGTATTCACTTCAGGGACAAGAGAGCCACAAGTGACACCAATCTGGTGAGAAGGGTGGAGGAGACCTGGTGGGGCTTGATCAAGGGTAATGTCACCGAGAGGACTTACTGAAACCAAGATGAAGACTGAACATGATGGTGGGGTGGGAGGAAAGTAGAAGGAAATAACGAAAAGACCTAGGGGACAAATGGCACTAATGGAGGGCCGAGTGCAGGCATGTAAATATTGGGTCTCTGCTCAGGTGTTCCCTCAATGCAAGAACACTTTGTTCTATTAAACTGGCCTTCCATGATGCTCACCTTCCTGACACCATCGCTGGAGACACGGCTAGAGCATAGGCAGATGTGGTGAGGAGGGCAGGGGTGTCCGATTAGCAGGGAGTGTGATCTCTGCAGTCTTGAAAGCTTGAGGATAGATGGCCATCTTGTTGAGAGGCAGTGGAGCCTACGTGGAAGAAGCATGCCAGCCTCTGATCACGGGGTGTCCATAGGATTGGGTATCAGGCATCAAAGAACCAAAAATCATACCATCGTGAGTGAGGGGAAGTGTGAAGTGGAGACCCAAAGCCCATCTGTGGGCAACTGAACATCTCT
>PVJH01047729.1:0-11161 GCA_004026705.1 Nesogale talazaci | reverse complement strand
TATTTTGGGGGTGGTGATGGCAACAGGTGTGCAAATGTGGCCTGCATACAATCGACGTATGTATTAATTGTGATGGGAGGTGTATGAGCCCCAATGAAATGATTTATTAAAAAAAGTAATTCTACATTTCCTACATGAATGAATGGCAAATATTTACAGTATTTTTCAGACCATAAGATACCCCCAAGTTGGGAAACATCGAGGGTGCATCTTATGGTCTGAAGGTGTGGTACCCCAGAACATTTTAGGATACTGGGACTATTTGGTTCAGATTTTTTTTTTTTGTCCTCTAAAAACTGGGTGTGTCTTATGGTCCGAAAGATACATCATTAACATAATTGCCAATAATCCAAATAAATTCTCTCTTGAAACAGTGAACTCTTCTCTGCTTGGTTCAGTCAAAGGGGCTTCTAATCAAGCAGTGGTTGATTTCTAGCTTTAGGTCCAAGTGATCTGCCCTATGCTCAGGGGCAGAATTGGGATCTGAGTCAAGGTCTGCTTAACTCAAAAGTCATCCATGATGTATGTGCATCTTCTTTCTCAGAGTTATTGTTACCAAATGACTGAAGGCTTTCACTTTCCCCAATTCCCATGGAAACGTCATCATTAATCATGAATGACATCGACTCAGCCATGTTGGAATATGGAATTTACATACAAAAGTTTGCGATTCAAATCCAGCCTGTACCACATGCAATTTAGGACTATCGGGCCATTTTGGTCCTTAGACTTCCTGTGTGCAAAGTGGAAGCCCTGACATGCTGCCCTACCCTTCAGAGCTGTTGTGAGAACTAAATGAGAAAATCCACATAAAATAAATGCCCTAGGCTGAGCCCTGATGTTGTAGTGGTTGTGTGCGGGACCGTAGCCCACAGGGTTGACAGTTGAAATCCAGCAGCAGCTCTCCAGGAGCAAGGCTGTGTTTCCTATTCCTACTAAGGCAGTGATGCCACACACACACACACACACACACACACACACAACAGCCCTATAAATGATAAAAACAAAACAAAACATTTCTTTCCCATTTCATGAATTTGGCCCTTTTTCAGAGATCAGCTGCCTGTAAATAGATGATTTACGTTTGAATATTCAATTCCGTTCCTCTGGTCTGTATCTCTAGTGTCATCGAAGGTTGTTTTGACTGTGTAGCAGGTTTTGAGATTGGAAAGTCAGAACAACTACATTGTTCTTTAGTGGGGCTTTGTTCATCCAGTCTCTCTTTCCTCACCATACAAAGCTGGTGGTTCACTTCTCCATCTATTTAAAAAATGATGCTGGAATTTGGACTGAATTTGTAATATAACTGTAGATTGGTTTGGGTAGAATTGACATTTTTCACAATGCTATGTTTTCCTATTGATAAGCAAGGCATATTCTTCATTTATGTAAGTTTCTTAGAGTAGGGTTTTGGAGTATTTGTTTGTTTTTATGTACAAGTGTTTGGTTTCTCTGGTTAAATTTATTCCTAACTATTTAAAACTCTTGAGTACCTACTTACTATACGTGGTATTTTTAAAAATTTCCTTTTCAGAGCATAAATAAACCAAATTGATTTTTGTATGTTGATCTTGTACCCTGCCAGTTTGCTGAAGCAGTTAGTTCCAAAATTCTTCATTCTGATTCTGCATGAATTATCTGCAAATAGAAATGGATCTCTGTCAGTTTGGATGCCTTTAATTTCTTTTTGTTGCCTGGCAGCTCTGGGTCAGAATTCTAACACGTATTGAACAAGAGTGGTGATAAAGGGCATCCTTGTCTGGGTCCCCTGTGCACGAGGAATATGCTTTCAGTTTCTCTTCCTTGAGAGCAGTGTTGGCCATTGGTTTTGCATATATGCTTTCTATTATGTTGAGGAATTTCTCATTCTGATTTTTTTAGTGTTTTTATCAGAAAAGGGTGTTAGGTTTTGTCCAATGGCTTTTCTGTGATGATTTATATAATCATAGGGTTCTTTTCCTATGTTTTATTTATGTGATAAATTACACTGATTATTTTTCTCCTGTAAAACCATCCTTACATACTTGATATGAATCCCATTTGGTCACAATATGTTATTTTCTAGATATATTGTATTTATTGGCTAGGATTTTATTTCAAATTTTTACATCTAGATTCATGAGGGTTACAAGTTTCTTTTTTTTAGTGATATTTCTGCTAGATTTTAGTACCAGAGTTATATTCACTTTATAAAATGAATTCAGGAGTTTCCCCATTATCGTCTATTTTGGGTAGTGGAATTTTGAGCAGCACTGAGAGCACTGCTTCTCAGAAAACTTGCCAAAGTGCATGTGGGAAATGAACCTGAATTTTTTTTTTTTTTGGTGTGTGTGGGGGGTGTTTTGTTTGTCTGTTTGTTTATTTTTATTAAAATCATTTTCTTGGGAGCTCATACATAATTTTTCACAATACATAAATAAATATACTTTGCCAAGCACCTTCACATGTCTGCTGCTGTTATCATTCTCCAAACATCTGCCTTTCCACTTGAGCCCTTCATATTGGCTTCCCATCCTTTTCCCTCTTTCCCTGCTCTCCCTTCCCCACCAACCCTCAATACTTTATAAATTATTATTGTTCTGTCATATATTACACTGCCCGACCTCTCCCCCAGCCCACTCCTTTGATGCCTGTCCTCCAGATACGAGCTTCTGTGTATGTCCTTGCAGTTGGTTCTGTCTCTCTACCCCACCTTCTCTCCACCCATCCAGCAGCTCCAATCTCACCACTGGCCTGAGAGGCTCATCTGCCCTGGGTTCCCCATATCTCCAGCTCCCCTCTGCCATGTATCTTCTCCAGTCCAGCTGGATTTGTAAGGTAGAGTTGGGACCATGATAGTTGTGGGGAGGAAGTCTTCAGGAACTAGAGAAAAGTTGCATGCTTCATCACTGCCCAGCTGCACCTTGACTGGTCTGTCTCCTCTCTATGACTCCCCTGTAAAGGTGTGGTGGGGGGGGGTGTTTTTTAGTGACTGGTTTGATTTTTTTCCCTCAGTCTGTTCATGTTTTCTCCTTCAGTCCCTGTTAGTTTAGCTAGATAGTGTGTGTTTAGAAAACTATCTATGTCTTGTAGGGTTTCAAATCTGTTGGGGCACAGGTTTGTTTTCTTTTTAACATAATTTATTTTTTAATAGAAAGCATGTGATCTGGAGAGCAACATCCATCCATTTCTCTATGCATCCAACTACCCATCTATGCATCCACCCATCCATCCATCTAGTCACCTTTTCTCTAAAAAATTTTTCATTAAATACTTTTATTGGGGGCTCTTACATCTCTTATCACAATCTATACACAATCCATTGTGTCAAGCACATACATTGCCATCGTCATTTTTTCTTTTTTCCATCGTCATTTTCAAAGAATTCTCTTTCTGCTTGAGCTCCTGATAGGAGTAAAGTTTTTTTTTTTGGGGGGGGGGATTTTGGGGGTAAAGTTTGTATAATATTCTCTGATTATCCTTTTTATTTCTGTTGGTTCTATTGTAATGACACTCATTTTGTTGCTGCATTTTTTCCTATATGAGATTTGCCATATTGTCAGTCCCTTCAAAGAACCAAAGTTTTGGCTTATTGATTTCTTTATTTTCATGCGTTTCTCTTTTCATCTTTATTATTTATTTTCTCCTGGTGGATATAGGCTTATTTTCCTGCTTGTATTCCAGTTGTTGGAAATGTTGGGTTAAGGTGTTTTGACTCCTTTTTTTTAATGTGTAAATTTTTTTCCTGCAAATTGTCCTCCTAGCACTACTTTTGCTGTGTCTGAAAGATTTTGGTATGTTTGGTGCTAATCTTGTTTGACTCAAGGAATTAAAATTTTAATTTATTCTATTACCCAGTTTTGAGGCATAGTTTTATTTACTTTCCATCTATTTTATATTGTCTACTTGAGTTTCCTATTCTTGATTTCTAGTTTTATAGAATTGCCATCTGAAAAGAGTTGTACAATATCTAAATGTTTTAAAATGCACAGATGCTGTTCTGTGGCCTAGCAGATGGTCTATTCTGAAGAGTGTCCCATGTGCACTGGGAAAGAATACAGATTGTGTTGTTGAGTCTATGCCTATGAAGTCAGTTTAGTTCATTGTGTTTTTTTAGTTCTTCTGTTTCATTTGTGCAGTTTCTTTCTCATTGGTCTACCCTCATTGAAAGTGGTATATTAAGGTCTGATAATTTTGTAGTGTTTGTTCTTTCTTCATTTCTTTGCGAGTTTGATTAATGTATGTTGAGGCTCTTTTATTGGGTGCATGTCCCCACTCCCACCGATGTCACTGGTGATACTGCTGTCTTTATTCCACATAATTATTTGTGCTGAGTTAGTTTTGTGGGGTTTCTTGTCATTTTTTCATTGTTGCCTCAGTGTTTACTTAACCTTCGGGATTTTCTTCTTTTATTTTGATGAGATTTTCTCTTAGTTTACCCTTTAATTTCTTAATGTTTCTCAAAGTTGAAATAGTTTAGTCTATCTTGAAAATGACTTGATTTCCTCTCCATTTGGAAGTCTGTAACTATATTATTCCCTCTATTTACTTTGCAATTGTTGGTTAAACAGTAATAATTTATAATTTATCAAGGGTTCACAAGGATGGGAGATAGAAGAGGGAGGGAGAAAAAAGTAAGAGCTGATACCAATGGCCATGTGGAAAGAAAATGTTTTGAAAATGATGTCAACATATGTACAAATGTGCTTGACACAATGGATGTATGGGTTGTTATAAGAGCTGTAATAATGTCTCTGGTTTCCTATTTTCAATCTGGTAGTTTTATTTGATTTTGAGTACTTCTATCTTGGTTGAATTCTACATGGTTATCATGTTATGTGAATCTCAGGTTGTTGCCTTTTTTGATTGGTTGGTTGTTTCAAGAATGCCCCTAACTATACCTTGAAGGGTCGATCGGGTTCAATTGCCAAGTCAGTGAGTGCCGGACTTCAGGTCTCCTTGCTACACAGGTCGTTGAGACGACCCACTCATGTGAAGATTTAGCATCTCACAGAGTGTCTCTATGAATTGACAGTGGGTTTCATTTAGTAATGACTAATGATCTTTGTTTGTTTTGGTTTTTGGGGCATCATTGCCTTCTTGTGGTGGGAGTAGGAGGCCCAGCCTTGCTGCTGGATTGGAACCTCCAACCCAGTGGGCCGCAGTCCTGTGCACAACCACTGCGCCATCGGGGATCAGCTCGACTAATGATCTTTAAATATGCTTTGTGACCGTTGAATAGCCTCAGGTGAAATGTCTTTTTAAGTCCTTTGTCTTTTGGATTTAAGCAGATGATTATTTAATGTTGTGTTAGTCTGGGTAGACTAGAGAAACAAATTCATAGACACACATATGGATATAAAGGAAAGGTTTATGTACAAGAGGAATGGAGCATTAAGAAAGCATCCCAACCCAGTCCAGTGCAAAGTCTTAAGTTCAATATTAGCCCACATGCCCGATACCAGTCTATAATGTCTCCTGACTCACAAACACACAGGTCAGTGGGTACAGAGTCCTGGCACTGGCAGGGTTTCTCCATGGCTCCTTGCCTCCAGGGCTCAGGGTCCATCAACAGCATCCAGTGGTGGGAGAAGCAACTCAGTGCTGGCAGGGGTCTCCACGCGGGTTCTCCAGCTTCAGAGGTCTGGTTCCATCAGGGTAAGGCCGTGTGGCTTCTCCTTTAGCTCTTTCAGCTCCTCAGATGCTGCCGTCTTGTCTTGTCTGTAATTCATCATCTCAGCAACTAACTCCCAGCAACTGAGGAGACGGCCTCTCATCTCCATCAGGGAAATATCATGAGATTTCCTAGAAGCCTCAGGAGAAAGCCATGCCCACACAAAGGCCTCATTGGCGACCCAATGGCTATCTCCAGATTAACAGGCTAGACTCCACCCCTATATCTCAATCATGAAATTGACATAAGCACATGACCGCCACAAATGTCCATCTATTTTGTAGAAGCTACATGTACCCGTACACATCCTGCACATCTCTTACCTGTCAGTTTGTCTTGCTGCTATGGCTTGAGGGTTGCTGTGATACTACAAACTATGGCAGTGACATTTCATGTAGCAGCGGGATCCCCCAAAGGGAACAGGTTTCAGCAGAGCTTCCAGACTAAGAACAGACTGTAAAGAAGCAATAGGCGATCTACTGCTTCCGAGGATTTAGCTACTAAAAATCTTATGGCTAGCAGTTACAACATAGTCAGATGCAGAAAGCCTCGTGAATAGCAGCAAAACCTTGACAGGGATAGTGGCAGAGAATGAGCTCCTCAGGCGAGAAGGAACTTAAAATGTGACTGAGAAAGAGCTGCCTTCTCAAAGTCGATTTAAACATAGTGATGTGGATGCAGGAGAACCGCCAGGCACCAAGCCTTCTGGACCTTCATTTCTTAATGAGCTTAGCTCAAAAGGAGAATAATCAGCACATACCTATCAATAATTGGAAGTTGGAGAATATGAAATGTGAAGCTAGGACAATTGGAAATAATCACAAATGAAATGGAATGAGTAGAGATCAATATCCTAGGTAGTAATTAACTGAAATGGACAGGTCTCGGTCATTTGGAATCAGTCAGTCATCTGGTTTACTTCACCAGAATTAACAGATTCAGGAGGAATCATGTACATTTGTCAAAAAGGACCTTTTATGAAGCACAGTGCTGTCAGTGATAGGATGAGAGCTACCTGAACACGAGAAAATCTAGTCAATGGAATTATGACTTAAAACTTTTATTCAAATCCACACATCAGCCACTGTTTGCAGAACTTGAAACAGCTTGAGAGAAATGGATCAAACATCCAATCAAGATACATTGCTAATTTTGGGCGATGAAAATAAAAAAGTTGGGAATAAAGACAAAAGAACAATAATTGGAAAATATGGCCGCAGTTACAGAAATGAAGTTGGAGATTCCCTAATAGAACTTTGCATGACCAGTGACTCATTCAAAATACCTTTTATTGGCTTGAAGATAAACAAGCAGCCATCTAGCTGAGAAGCAACAAAGAATCTTCTGGAAGAAGCACACCAAGCTGTGTGATTGTGAGCCAGCGTGTTGATGGGATCATGTTTCAGGCATAAAAGATCCAGAACAAAAATAACATATCAATGTGAGTCGGGGGCGGGGGAGAGCCTGGAATGGAGACCCAGAGCCCATCTGTAGACAATTGGACATCCCTTACAGAAGAGTCACTAGGCTGAGATGAGCCAGTAAGGGTACAGTATAGCACCGGTGAAACATACAACTTTCCTCTAGTTTTTAATGCTTGCTTCCCCACCCCACATACACTATCATGACTCGACTTCTACCTTATAAATCCAGCAGAGCATGTACACTGGTACAGATCAGAGCTGGAAGCACAGGGAATCCAGGACAGATAGACCCCTCAGGACCAATAATGAGAGTAGCAATACCAAGAGGGTGAATGGAAGTTGGGCAGAGAAAGGGGGAACTGATCACAATGACCTACTTATAACCCCCTCCCAGGGGGACAGACAACAGAAAACTGGGTGAAATGTAAGACATGGAAAAAATTTATAAATTATTAAGGGCTCATGATGGAGGAAAGGTGGGGTAGGAGAAAAATGAGCTGATACCAAGGGCTCAGGTAGAAAGAAAATGCTTTGAAAATGATGGCAAAATATGTACAAATGTGCTTGACAGGGATGGATGGATGGATGGATTGTGTTAAAAGCTGTATGGGCCCCCAATAAAATGATTTAAAAAAATAAAATACCTTTTATCAAGAACACAAATGGACTAGGCATGTGGACTCCTTCAGTCGGAATACACAGAGATTCAGTCAACTACGGCTGTGGGAAGGGATGGTGGAGAAGCTTAGTCTGAGCTGCTAAAGGAGGTCGGGAGTTGACTGTGCCACAGAACTCATGGCTCAGTTCAGGAGAAAGCTGAAAAGAAAACAAGGCACAAGAGCCAAAATAGGAACTTGCGTGTATCCCACCTGAATTTCAAGAACAGATTCGATGCATTGACTAGTAATGACAGAAGCTCTAATGAGCGGTGGGATACATCAAGACAGCAAAAGGTCATGGGAAAGACAGGGGAAAACAGAACGTGGACGTGAGACGAGCCTCTGAAACATAGTCTCAATGGAAGAGTAGTTCAGGGATAGAGGAGAAATGATGATGAAGTCAAAGAGCTCAGTAGAACATTTCAAAGGGAAGTTCAAGAGGAGAACACATTAGAATGAAATAGGAAAAGACCTAGAGTTAGAAAATGAAAAGGGAGAACATTTTCAGCATATCTTAAATGGAAAGAACTGAAGAATAGCTTTAATTACAATACTGAAAGGTCCTATGGGTAAAATATTGGCTGATACAGGAAGCAGCAAAGAAGATGAAAGGAATACAGTCACTATACCAAAAAGAACTAGTTCACATTCTACCATTTCAGGAGGTAGCATATAAGCAAGAACCAATGGGACTGGGGGAAGAAGTCCAAACTGCACTGAAAGCATTCGCCAAAAGCCAGGCTCCAGGAATTGAGGAACTAGCCTTTGAAATGTTTCAACAATCTGAGTAAGCCCTGGAAGCCCTCGCTCATCTCTGTCTTGAAAAATGGGAAGGTAACTACCTGGAAGATGGGAAAACAAAAATGAAGAGCATAACTTACTACCATTGAGTTGATGCCCACTCATTAAGGCTCTGTCAGAGAGAGTAGAATTGCCTCTGTGAGTTTCTGAGACTATTCTTTACAGGAGTGGAAAGCTTCATCTTTCCCATGGAGCAGCCAGTAGTTTTGAACTGCTGACCTTGAGGATGGCGGCTCAGTACAGTCAGTACAGCACCAGGGACTCGACTGACTGGAACAGAGCCTACGCATGGTTTGTTATGATCCACACAGTCGAATGCCTTTACATAGGCATTCAGACACAGACATCATTCTGGTATCCTCTGCTGTCAGTCAAGATCCATCTGACACCAGCAAAGACACCTCTTGCTGTAACCTCCCTGCCTGCCACAAGAAACTGTTAATCCAGTTACTGCCTTTTTTGGATACCTAGCCTTGATTTAATATAAAAAGAAAACCAATTAAAAAGCAAAACCAACAATAACAAGGTTGAAAAAAAACAGTTGAAAAGATAATAGAAAATACTTTTATTAATTTGAACAAATTTAAAATGGGTCAACAGGAATAACAAATGATAAGGTGCTAACTATAATTTTAACCTAACTACTTTCAATGGACTCTGATGATAGTGTGGCTATTCCTATCCCCGGGCAATGGTCTGAGGGGATTCACTGGAGGCTGAATCCTAGTGTGGACCTTCCAACTAGATCTTGCGTTTTTACTGTCATCTATAGCCCCTTCTGCAAACGGGACACTCAGAATTTAATCTCTAATACCATTTCTTCTTCCACTCTTGGGTTTTATTATTTTCAGTCCTTTACACAACACAGGCTGCTGAGCTTCTTCCATATAGACTTAAGCTGTCATCTCACTTAGATTGTTTTAAGACAAACCTTTAAGACTCCAGATGTTCTTCTTTTCTGATAGCTGGGCACCCTCTGATTTCTTCACCCCTCTTTGCTGTAGCATCCATATGTTCAGTGATCTCTTTGTGAGGGTAAGTATTGATTAGTTCCTCTGGGTACTTTAAATGCATATAAATTAAGCCATTAAGGAGTTCTTCCACTCCACATTGATTCTTTGTTCATCTTTTATTTTTCATTGGTTAATTCTGTATCATTTCTATTGCTATTATCTTTAATTTCATTAATTTTCATCACTCCTGTCTAACCTGATGTTAAGCTCATGTCAGACATTTGTGTGCGTAGAATATCCCTTCCAGCAAACATGCCCATATCCATGCCTCAGAATGTGTGACTGATGTGGCAAGGAGAAAATGCTGCAGAGAGAATGAAAGCTTCCAGCTAACTGAATTTGTGGTAAAGACGGAAGTGTGCCCACTGTAATCATACAGGTTCCTTAGATGTGTGGAAGAGGGTGGTATGACATGTAGTATGCCACGTGAGAAATTTAGTGATGCAATGTGAGAAAAACTTGACTGGCCTTGAAAATGGAAAGGAGCAGTAACCAAATAGTATGAGCAGCTCCTGGAATCCAAGAAGCGAGAACATGTTTTCTTCCGTTGACAGAGAATGAAACACTGCCCACCGCATGATTTTAGTGATTGGTTTTGAACTCTTCCCTCCAGAAGTGTAATGTGATTTAAGTGTTTGTGCTGACTTACGCCAATGTTTGTGGTCACGTTGCAGCAGCAATGGGAAACATACAAGCTAGATTTTTCTGTGGAAGTTTAACTTGGATACTTTTTTTTCTATCTTACTATATTTAATTATAAAATATATCGATAGAGGGTTTCTTGCTTTAAAAATTTTTTTATTAAATCATTTTATTGAGGGTTCGTACATCGCTTTCCACAATACATAAGTAAACATACCGTGCCAGGCACCTCATGTCCGCTGCCACCACCGTTCTCCAATCACCCGCCTTTTCCCCTGAGCCCCTAGTATCGGCTTTTCCATCCCTTCCCCCCTTCCCCTGCTCTCTCCTTCCCACCAACCCTCAATACTTGATAAAATATTATTGTTCTGTCACGTCTTACACTGTCCGACCTCTCCCCCAACCCACTCCTTTGATGCCCATCTTCAGATAGGAGCCTAAGTGTATATCCTTGCAGTTGATTCCGTCTCTCTACCCCACCCTCTCTCCACCCTTCCAGCAGCCCCAATCCAACCACTGGCCCAAAGGGCTCATCCATCCTGGTCTCCCCATATCCCCAGCTCCCCTCTCCTCCAGTGTACCTACTTTTCCTATCTCCATGGCTCAACTCTCTCTCCTAGAGTTTTGAAACTCTGGAACATTTATAATTGCCAGTTTAATGACTTTGTTTACCAAGTCCATCATCTCTGTTTGATTCAGTTTAAAGAGATTTTCATACTCGCTATGGATAGTTTCATAGTTCATTGCATTCCCAGTAAGTTTAGTTTGGATGCACAATGTGTCTCCTTGCTGCATGCTGCATATTTTTGTACTTTTTTTTTTCCACATAGTCCCACATCGATTTATTTCCCACGCCCCGCAGGTGCCAGCAGCCTGGACATGGGTGGAGGCTGCTTGGCTCTCTGGCCATGGGCTTTCAGGTTACAGCACAATGTGGGGTGTCCAGGGTTCTACCCCACAATGGGGTTC
>PVJH01047728.1:0-11168 GCA_004026705.1 Nesogale talazaci | reverse complement strand
CCCTCCAGATGATAAAAATCTGACTTAGTCTATGATTTATGAAGTCAACCTTGCCTTTAGCCTTTGGAAATATCCAGAGGTCTCTAGATATTTATCTCTCTGTCTACATGCCAAAGGAATCTAGAAATGGGAGGAACATGGGTGGAAGCCCATGAGTGACATCATTTATCTTCTTCCCTTGACCCCACATTCATTTTCCAGTAGGCTTGTGTACAGTCTGCCTTCTCTAGCACTTGCCGTACCTTTCAGGACTTCTTTCTCCCCTGCAGCGCTATCAGCTAAGCCTCAATCCATCCCTTGGAGCATCGCAATCCCCTTCCCATTGATCACCCCTTTCACGAATGTATCCCTCTGTCCTCTACATTAGTGCCAGAGACACTTTTCTGAAAGACCAATCCCAGCATTACATTCCCCTCTGAAGATAACTGCCAGTTGCATCCTCATCAGCATCTCAAACCAGTCTTCATTCTTCTTCCTGCTCAGGGCCTAGGAAGCATCGCAGGGTTTTCTTTATCATCTCCTCCACTCTCACCACATCCTTATCGGACTCACTGGATTGCTTCCTAATTTTGAGTCCTTACGTGTATTTCTCCTCTCCCTGATGACTCCTGCCTGATCAGAATCTTTCTTTGTTCTCCTTTTCCAAAAGGATTTGACAAGCAGACTCATAAACAGACAAGCAAAACAAAACAAGGCATCATCTGCAGAGTAGACTGGGAGACTGTATCTCTTTACAGGAGTAGAAAGCCTCTTCTTTGTCTCATGGAGCAGCTGGTGGCTTTGAACTGCTGACTTTTCAGATAGCATCCCAACATGTTACCACTATGCCACCAAGGCTCCTGGCATAAGCACACTGCTCCATTCCAAACAGAACCCATGCCACCTTCTTCGTCCATTATTATTCCAGAATTTTATTTCATCATGCTGTATTCTGCTGGTAGATTGCTTCTACCAGACTTTGATTACCACCACCACCACCACCACCACCCCTTTACCGTCACCCAGGGTCAATAGCTGTTGTCTGTTTCTCTCATCTTCTCCTAACTAGAGGCAAGTAGATAGCTGTCATTGAATTGATTTTGGCTCCTATGGACCTTGTGTACTAGCAAAAAAAACCTGCCTGACTTCTAGGTCTTTTTTGTTTGTTTGTTTGTTTTTGTGGGGGGGCATCACTGCTCTCCGGTGGTGGGAGTAGGAGTCCCAGCCCCACTGCTGGAAATGAACCTCCATCCCAGTGGGCCGCAGTCCCGTGCACAACCACTATGCCACCGGGGTTCAGCCCTCTAGGTCTTATATAGTACAGGAGGCTTGAGGGACCGGTCATCATCTTTGAAATTGTTGCAATGTGGGCTTTGTTGCTTTTGAGCTAGATGGCCACTTGTTTACTTTCAAGCCTTTACGGCCGCAGACACTATATCTTTTGATAGCCAGGCAGCATCAGCCTACTTCACCACATTTACCCAGGCACACATTAGACATCAGTAAACATATCAGGAAGATGAGTACACAATGTTATGATTTTTAGTTCTTTGAAGTCTGATAACTGATTCCTTTGACACCTTGTGGTCACACAAGCTGGTGTCCTTCTTCCATGTGGGCTTTGTTGTTTCTGAGCTAGAGGTCTCTTGCTTGCTTTCAAGCCTTTAAGACCCCAGATGCTACGTCTTTTGATAGCTGGTCACCATCAGCTTTCTTAAGCACATTTGCTTATGCACACATTTATCTTCATTGACTGTGTCAGGAAGGTGAGGATCATGGAATGCCAATTTAATAGAACAAAATGTTCTTGCATCGAGGAAGTACTTGAGTGAAGGTCCAGTGCCCACGTGCTGCCTTAATACTAATCTTATAAATATATGCACGTAGATCTATTTCCTCATTGTCATATGTAAATAGATTGTCTTCAGTACATTCCTGTATTTAGACCTCTATATGTGCCCCAGTTCTTTCCTCTATTTCCTTTTACATTCCTCTTGTCCCACTATCATGCTCAGCCTCCATTTGGGTTTTAATATTTTCTCTCTGTTGATCAATCCCTAGCAGGCCTCTCACACCCAGCTTGTCATTGACTTTGTACACTTGTTCCATTATCCCTGGGTTGGTGAACACCACCTCCTTTCCCCCTCCTCCCCATCACCCATGTCTTCTCTACAACTGCCCCCAGAACCATCAGTCACATTGTTTTCTCCTCCAGACTGTTCATCTAGCCTATCTTATCTAGATACACTTGCAGAAATAATAATATATACACCAACAAGGAGGCATCCTAAAATGAAGAACCCAAAGAAAATAAATGAGTATAACAACAACAAAAATCCAACGTCCAAAAGATATATTTGTAAATAGGTTAAAAATAATAGCAAAATAAAAACCTGTAAATAGTTCAAGATCTGTTCATTGACCTCCAGGAGTGTCCCCTGGTTGAGCCCAATGGGGGGGCCACACCCTGGACCCAAAGTGTAACCTTGGCACTCGCTCGGGAACTTCATGCTCTGTTGTATATCCTGAGTGTTTTGGCATGGTGTAGTGGGGTCAGACGGGGTACAACCCTGACCTTGCTTCTCAATTGTTGTCCCCGTAGGGCCTTGGGTCAGTGAGGGAAGTCATGTTTCATAGTGGGACCGGCCTTATGGTCCTCTCTGTGCACTGGTTGTTCTGAGTGGGAATATCATCCTGAAGGCTCAGTGGACCAGGCTGCACTCCATTCTCTCTTTCTGCCCCTTCATTTGTTCTCGTGTGCTCTGATCAGACATTTCTCACTCCCCAAGATGCAGCTTCAGTGCTGTCCTCTGAGGCAAAGTCTCCTGGGGGCAGAGGAGGCTGTCAATGTAGTTGAGATTAGAGTTGGACTCTCAAACCACTCCACTGGCCCCCACTCCATGCCATCATGCTACATTCACATTCTGGAACACTGGGTTTAAGTTTGGTCCCTCTTTCCCTGTGGAGAAATAAACAAAACGCTCCCCTTGAGTGGTTTAGTACCTCATACTCTCTCTACATCTTGCCCCCTCCCCCTGTCTGCATTTGGCTACCATATGTAACCATGGAATTGGTCTAGGCCCCTGCAATACTACCTGGGCCCACATGGAAGAAGCACACCAGCCTGTGTGACCATGAGGTGTCAAAGGGATCAGGTATCAGGCATCAAATAACTAAAAATTGTATCATTCATTATACATGAGGGGTGTACCGATTGGGGACCCAAGTCCTTCAATAGGTGAAGCAACCTACTCTTACAGAGGGGTTGCGGGGAGGAGATGAGCCAGTCAGGTTCAGTGTGGGAGCGATGAAATATGCAACTTTCCTCTAGCTCTTTTAAAAAAAATTTTTTTTTTAGTCATCACTGCCCTGGTGGTGGGAGTAGGAGGCCCAGCCTTTGCTCCTGTGAGTGGGAATTGAACCTCCATCCCAGTGGGCCGCAGTCCCGCGCACAACCACTATGCCATCGGGGCTCAGCCCTTTCCTCTAGCTCTTAAATGCTTCCTCCCACGCTCTATCATGATCCCAATTCTATCTTGCAAATCCAGCTAGACCACGGGATACACACTGTACAGATAGGAGCCGGAAACAGGGGAATTCAGGATAGATGATTGCTTCAGGACCAGTGGTGAGAGTGGAGACACCAGGAGGGTGGAGGGAAGATGCAGCAGAAAGGGGAAGCCAATTGCAGGGATCCACGTATCACCTCCTCCCTGGTGCACGGACAACAGGGAAGGGGGTGAAAGAACACATTGGGCAACGTATGGTATGACAGAATAATGATCATTTGTAAATTATTAGGGGTTCATGGGGGAGGGGGAAGGGGGAAGGAGGGGAACTATGAGGAGCTGATACCAAGCGCCTAAGTGGAAGGAGGATGTTTAGAGAATGACGATGGCAACACATGTCCAAATGTGAACTGCACACAATTGATGCATGCATTGATCATGATAAGAGTTGGATGAGTCCCAGGAAGATGATTTTTTAAAAACTTGTTGCAATGTGATGGCTTTTTGTGCCACTGTACCTCATTGAGAGTCTTTCTCACCCTCTTCTTCATCAAACATAATGTCCTCTTCCACCAACTGAGTCCTCCTGGAACATGTCCAAGGCAGGCCAGACAGCCATGTTGTGTTTTGATTTACATTGACTTGTTTTTGGAATTTGTGGTTTTCTCCTCCATCTTTTTTCAGTCTGGAATCCCCACTGAAATCTGTCTTCCCAGGGTGAGCCTACTCTCATTTGACCTATCAGTGGCATGGCACCATACTAACATGCAGGACAACGCAGTAGCACAAACTGACTGATGGGTTGTGGGTTCCCCTATTAGACCATCTATTTGTCCTTCTTGAATATGTAAAGGTGATTTGGGAAGGCTGGACTTTCAGATGATATGGAGATCTCACTTCCTTTTTTGTTTTGTTTTTGTTTGTTTTGGCAGGGTGGGAGGGCATCACTGCCCTGGGTGGGAGTGGGAGGCTCAGCCTTACTCCTGGAGAGCTGCTGCTGGATTTGAACCACCAAGTCCATGGACCGCATTCCCACACTCAACCATTACACCACCTGGACTCAACCCACTTCTTCTTTTTTTTTTATATATATATACTTTCAAATACACTTTTATTATCTTTCTAAAACTCTCACTTCTGAAGAGACAGATGGCTATCTTCGTCAAGAGACATTTCTGTAGGGGAAACCAGCCCCTAACACTATCATGGGTTCAGGAAAGTGCAATTTTGTGGTTAAAATTTATAAAGGCTATATTCAAGTTATAAAGAATAAGAGGTAAGGGCTGAGCCCCGGTGGCATAAGTGGTTGAGTGCAGGACTGCAGCCAACGGGCTTGGTGGTTCAAATCCAGTGGCGGCTCTCAGGAGCAGCACTGGGCGGTGCACATGACCCCCAGAGGCAATGATGCCCACACACACAAAAAAGAAATAGAGGTAAAAGAGAAAGTAAAATCAAGGAGTCAGACACACTTCATGGTAGCATGCTCACCTTGGTCCCTCTTGGTTGTACCTATGGAGGCCAGAGGGCAGGAGAGGGCCCTCTTTATTGATAACCAAGGTTGATATATCTTTGGGGACGTGCAAGTCCTGTAAGTACAGGTAAAGTCATATGTCACTGGGAGGGGTTGTATTAGAGGTAATATAGCAATGGGAGAGGGATGATCTGGGGTGTACACGCTATAGGAAGTGGAGTGATTAAGAGTATGCATGTAACGCTCCTAGATCCATGATCACACGGACTGTCCTTGAGCTGGAGACTTGACTTACCCTGGGCTTTCCAGGGAGACCAACCTACTGTCCTTAACCGTAGGGAGTTAGCCCCCCACCCCACTCCCCTCCTGTGGCAGGACAGGCAACAGGGTTTGCTTGCTCCAGATGGCTGATGCCTTCAGGGAGACAACTTGAAAATCACTGACCAAGAGTTGCAAGCAGTGTCCTGAATCTGACTTACATTTGGGGGAGAGAAGCTGGGGAAAAGTCTTTTTGTATCCCACACATATCTGTGAACTCATTGCGTGTTGGAGTCCGCCCAGTGGCCGAGGGTTTGTTGTGGTTTGTTTTGAACACGTCATTGAGCAGCTGTTTATATGTGTGAAAATTAATTTTGAAAACCCCAAACCATTGACAACAACGTAATCTAGTCAGTTAATAGACAATTGCTTAAGTCTTTGTGTGTGTGCTAGTGATATACAGAAAAGAACTCGTGTCCCATTTGATGGGGAGAGGCATACAGGTGAACAGACTGTAGTATAATGCAGGAGGTGATTTCTCTTGGAGGAGAAGCAGGGGAGGCTGGGAAAAAGCAGTTAGGGGAACCCCACTGGGTGGATCAACATCACTGTCCTTTCTCTCCAAAGGACCAGTCACAGGTACTTTCTCAGCTAAATCCTTCCCCTTCCCCCCAGGCATGCAGAGCACAAAACTCTGAGCAGTGATGTCTCGATTAGAGCTGCTAGCCAGTGGACTGGAGATAAGATTGGCACAGTCTCCTGTATCTTCTACTCCACTGATCGAGCCCCACCTGGCAAGGACAATAAAGGCCTGTGTTCAGAGCCTCTCCCGATAGTGTTCTGGACTCCTCACCACTTATTGCGTCCTCTCTTTCAGGAGCCATGAGGGCCCTCTGGATCACTCTCGCAGTCGTCTTACTCCTGGCTCACGTCATCTCAGGTAAACAGAATCTTGGGGAAGGTGTAACACTGACCAAGGACAACATCTTACACGGGCTGTCCCTCTCATGAAACTGTCCGTGCGAGTGGGCGAGGGTTTTCCTCAAGAAGAGGGCACTGAGGGCTGCCCTGTTCCTTCTCAAGGGTCTTCACAGCATGGCAGGGTCTGTGTTGGAGCTGGGGGCAAGGACTTGCAACCTGAGGTGGAGACTGTCCCACTATCCCAGCTACTTGGTGGCCAGTGCAGCTCTGATCCTCTTCACTTTGTGTGGCTCCTGCTATGAGCGTATACAACAACAATCCCAAGATATCACTTCTCCCAGTTTCCCTGGTCCTCTGGAGAATTCTCCCTATTTTCTTGTCCTGGGATGTGGTCGACAGGACAAACAAAGCCAGTTCTCAGTAGCTCTCAGACTGTCAGGTGAGACAGGACAGAGACGTGTTCTGGGTGGACATGAGGAAAAGATGTAAAACTACTGCAAGTCCTATGTCACATGTCCCAGCTCTTTGTATGTTTCCCTCCTTTAATTCGTTTTATAGCCAATGTTTGGAAAGGTAAGAAAAGTACACTGAAAGTATTTTAGAAATAGGAAATTTAACTGGCGTTCACCATGGCTGCATTTTCTAAATTGTGACCACAGATATGCATATCTCTAACCTGCATTGTTTCCTAACATTTTATCAATATGCCTATTATTCTGCCATATCTTTGTTGGGATTTTAAGCTGGAGAATCAATATATTTTATACACTATTAGGATAATCTTCCCCAAAATGACACTATTATAAAGAACAGCAACAATCTTGCTAATATATCCTTGTACAATTCTGGAACTCTTTTCAGAGTTCCATTGCTTAGTCAAAGCGTGCTATTCATTTTAAGGAACTGGTAAGTGTTGCTGTGGGAGTCGCTCTTGGTCAGAATCAACTTGATGGTAGTGAGTGGGTTTGTTAGCCTAATGGTAGCATGTCATTAGTTTGTCAGTTTATTTTAACACACAAATAAGAATTATTTGCTTATTTGGTCTAAATGTGCTTAACATTAATAAGAAATCTAATTTCCAGTTATTGCAGATAGTTCTTTTTTTCTGCATCACTGCCCAGGTGGGAGTAGGAAGCCCAGTCTTGCTCCTAGAGAGCTGCTGCTGGATTTGAACTTCAACCCTGTGGGTCTCAGTTCTGCACACAACCACTGCACCACCAGGGCTCACCTTATAAATAGTTCTTAATGTGCTCATTGCTTCTAAAATCTTTAAAAATCATTTTATTGGGGGCTCACACAGATCTAATCACTATATGTATAATAAATACTTTGTGCCAGTATTTGCACAGATTTTTTTGGAGGGTGGGACTCATCCAACTCTTATCACAACCCATCCATCCATCCAGTGTGTCTAGCACATTTGTACATTTGTTGCCATCATCATTTTAAAATGTTTGTTTTCTACTTGAGCCCTTGGTATCAGCTCTTCATTTTTTCCTTCCCTCCCTCATAAACCCTTCGTGCTTTATAAATTAGTGTTATTTGTCGTATTTACAATGTCTGACATGGCCCTTCCGCTTTTAAAGCATTCATGATGAATTAAGGGTGGAGAATTTTCCTTTATGTGTGTGTTCAGTTCTATTGCAATTTTCTCTGCATTCTTCCATGGGCACCGTAACCCACCACCATTGGATGGAGCCTAAGGCACAGCAGCCCCAGAGGACAGAGAACAACAAGTCCATCGGGCTGCTGGGTTGTCAGTCTGGACGGATGCAGAATTCCCTCCCCCTCCCCTGTGCAGTGGCCGGTGAATGAAACTCCTGACTTTGCCGTGAGCAGCCCAACGCTTAAGCCATGGCACCACCAAGGCTCCTCTTCTTCTTCTGTGGAAAATGGCTATTCACTCAAGTTTACTGTTTTATATTCGCCTGATTTTTAATCTTATCTCAGTCCCATTTTTAAAACTTGTAACAGTTTATTTAACATTTTGCGACACAATTTTCTAATCGGGAGGGAATTGTCTAGTAACTTCCCCATTGGACTTTGGCAATAACCTTTCTGCTATTTAAAAGTTTCAGGATTATGTCAAGGGATCCTTGAAAAAAGGAAAATGATAGTGGCCTGGGAGTTACCACAGAAAGTGTTTCTGGCCTACTGCATCCTTGAACGACTATCCGAACTGACTTCCTCAAGTCCCCTTCTCTCTCTGGGACATTGATAGCATATGTCACGCACTTGCCATCCTCTCCATTTAATCTGATGACGACACAATCAAGGCCTGTCCTGGGAGATTATCCAAGTTTTCATCAAGGTCAGGGGGCACGCAACACAGAACAGTTGGAGGAAGAATTCAAAATCTACCAGGGCCCAAGGAAGATCAGAAGGGACAGGGAGAGGCCTTTACCTGAGATCTGCATCCACGTTGCCGCAGCTGACGGCACAAACGTCATCTCCATGAAACTGTTTGGGGCAGGGAAGAAGTGGGGAATGAAGATGGAGTGGCTGGAGGAGACGTTTGAGTCAGGGCCATTGTGGAGAGCCTTTGGAACATCAGAAAAGAGGGAGAGGAAGTCGAGTAAGTTACGTCATGAGGAGAACAGATCTGGAAGACCAGGTGTCATTCAGTCCTTCAGGGGCACCCACCTCTCTTCCAGCCTGTCGCTTTCCATAAGCTGCTCCTTCTGCCTCCAACCTCTCCCTCCAGCTCAGGCGTTCTCAACATCCCCCCACGCCCCCTGCCTTCATACTGTTCCTCATGTGGTAGGGACCCCTGGCCATAAAACTATTTTCATCACCACTTCATCACTGTCCTTTTGCTGCATTATGAAGCAGGCGACCCCTGTGAAAGGGCCAGGCAGCCACCAAAGGGGTCACGACCCGCAGGTTGAGAACCACTGCCAGCGCTTCACAGAGCAGAACCCTTTCCCTTCCGGGTCTAGATTTCAGTGTTACCTGCTCAGGAATCATTTCTTAGAACACCTGATTGGTCTTGGGGTTCAGAGATCAGAATTATCTTTCTGTAGCTTGATACATCATAAGCAACACGACATGTAACGCCAGAGCGATATTCCAAATGTGATCCCAATATCTACAGCCGTCTGTGTGTGAAACCCATACAACCTCAGAGAAGACATTAAGAAACGAGTCAAAGGTATTAGCCGTTGTGATCTTCAGTATTTCTAAATGGTGGCTTTGTTCACTCACTGTCGACTGTCCCACATTGTTCCTTGAAGGGCAGCGCTGATCAGAATTCGCATATTACTTATTCATTAAATCATGCATCCTCGTTCTCCATCCCCAATGAAAGCTTTTCCCACCCTGTCTGGCCTGTTCATTTCTGTCTATCCATCACTTTTTCAGGGTTCTTGAGAGATTAAAAGTTCACCAACATGGAGTCTGTTCCCACTTGAGTGACACTAGAGGACAGAATCAAGCTGCCCCTGTGGTTTCTGTGACTGGAGCTCTGTACCAGAGAAGAAGCTCAGGTGTGCCTGGGGTTGCTTTCCAGTCGCTGACCTGTTGATTCGCAGCCCGACGAATAACCACTGCTCCTCCAGGGCTTCTCCCGACCAATGAGACAGGCACACATTTATATCTGTTTGTGGAACGAAGGGTCAGAATTAGCAAAATAAAAAAGAACACTGACATCTCTTCAGGACTCTGTATGTGTTAGACCATGTATTGGAAATTTTCATATATGTTTGTATATAATAAGTACACATGTTACAGAATGCTTCCCTAGTGAACATACCCCTAGAAGAACAGCATTTCGTTTCTATTCTCAAGTTCTCTTAGAAGATAATGATATCTCAGTGGCATAGAGACAGATAGAAATATGAGGAGTCATCAATGAGTTTGTGGAAAAATTAAGTTGCAAGATAATGGTATTGTCCCACATGCTTTTTTTTTTAAGACATCAGTCAAGAGTTCAAGCAGTGCCTTGCATTATAGTGTTGAGAAGAAAGAATGTTATTCAGGGGGTGAGCAAGAGAAAAGTGGGGGAATGGAGGCATCAGACAGTGTAAGACATGGCAAAAGAATGATAATTTATAAATGATCAAGGGTTCATGATGGAGAGGATGTGGGGAGAGAGGGGAACAAAGGAGGAGCTGATATCAATGCTCAAGCAGAAAGCAAATGTTTTGAGAAGGATGAGGGCAACAAACATACAAATGTGCTTGACACAGTGGATGAATGCGTGGTTTGTTATAAGAGTTGTACAATCCCCAGGAAAATGATAGAAATATAAATTTTAAAGAGAAAGGTTGTTATTAATGTGCACCTGACCGAAGCTATGATATTTTTACACACCTTATATTCGTGAAAGGTGGACACTGAATAAGGAAGACCTAAAGAAAACTCTATGCATTTGAACAGCAATGTTGGCAAAGAATATTGAAAGTACCATGGACTTCAAAAGGGAGAGATAAGCTGAGTCCTGGTGGCGCAGTGGTTGTGTGCGGGGCTGTGGCCCACAGGGTTGACTGTTCAAAGCCAGCAACAGCTTTCCGGGAGCAAGGCTGGGCTCCCTATTCCCACCAGGACAGTGATGCGAAGAAGAAAAAAGGGAGACATAAATCTGTCTTGGGAGAAGTCCAACCACAATGCTCCTTAGGTTCAAAGATGGTGAGACTCGGTCTCACTTATTTTGAGTATGTTGTCCAGAGAGGCCAGTCCCTAGAGAGGCACCTTATGCTGAGCCAAGGGAAGGAGTGGCCGACAAAGAGGAAGGCCTTTGACATGCAGGACTGGCACAATGACTGCAACAATGGGATGGAACATGAGAACAATTGTGAAGATGACCCGGGACCAGGCTGTGTAACTCTCTGCACTGGGGGTTGCAGGAGCAGGCACTGGCAACAACAACAACAAGTATATTGCTATGTGCTCTTCGGTCCATTGAAAACCATAGGGTTCCTAATGACAGAGTCTGGTGGTGCAGGATTTAAGTGCTTGGTGGTGACGAAGGTCAGCAGTTCAACCCTACCATTGACTCTGAGTGGGAAAGCTGTGACAGTCTCTGTGATAAA
>PVJH01047727.1:0-11146 GCA_004026705.1 Nesogale talazaci | reverse complement strand
TCAGTAGATAAGAATTCCTCAGGCTTCTAGTTGCCTGGAGAAAAGCATCCCAGTCACTTCACTGAGTCATCAAGTAACTCCTTGTTGCCTCAACCTTAAGTCACCAAGTGATATGTCCTGTATCTCTTCAGTTCTAGATTCTGGTTTCAATGTTTGTTTATCTCAGACTAGTGAATAAACCTGTCTGTTCCTTATTTTTCATTATTTTTCTATGTTTTTACAGTCTGCATTAAAAATAATCAAACAACTCATGTCCATGGAAACAAATTTGAACTCATTAAACTCTATAATGGGTTTCTAAGAGTGCCAGTCTTTTTAAGAGCAGACAGTCTCAACTTTTTCTGAAGAACTTTTGGTGGATTTGAACAGCTGATTTTGCCATTAGCTGTTCATTACTGACAGTGCTCCCAAACTTCTCTCTGAATGAGGTAACTACATTCTGTTATCTATGTTGTTTAGACTCCCTTACAGTTACAGGCACTCTAGCAATTCCTCAACTCTAAAGTCCCTGTGACCTGTGGTTTGGGTACCAGAGAGTATATGCATCACTAAAACACCCTCGCTCCATCACCTGATCATGATCCTTTAATGGAAAATTTTAACTAGAAACTAAAGAAAAAAATTCCATGACAGGGTCTGTTTGGTTTTCTGTGCTTCAAATGGAGGACCTATAACTATTTCTTTTAAACCCATGTGACAGTAAATATAATAATACATATTTTTGAAATAATTCTACATGACATACGTTGGTATACAACTTGCTAGCTCATTTTTTTTTATTTCTTTATGTACTTCTGTTGTTTGTCTGTAATATGTACATGTCTACACTGAGAAAAAAATATTCACCTTAGTGTCTCAAGTAAAACAAAATTTAAAAAATACAACATTGAGTGTTTTGCTTTAGAAATCATTCCATTTAATTTTTAATCAAGCATTGGATATGTAGCATAGTACTAAAATAAATCTTTAGGACATGTAGCTATTATCACATTACATTTCAAGATGTGTTCCTTGAGAATATTTTCCATGATACATTTATAATTAATGCCTCCAAACATTCCCCTATAATGATGATTTAACCTTCGACAATATGGAAAACAGTCAATATAATTTTACCTCATAATGCTCAACTAGTTATACGAAAATGCAAATTAAAGAGCAGAGTATTAGGCACATTCAATTTACATGCATATAGTATATATGGATGAAATGATTCAGAATATTGAATATCATTACCCAATCATACAACCATAGACCATTCAATAAGAAGCAAGAGGAGTTTGCCAAATAAAAGACATTTTAAAAAAGGAAATGTTTACAGTTTTGCAGGCATATAATTTATATCTGAAGTCCTAATATGAACTTGAGTGCCAAGCTCTATACAGCTATTTTTTAAAGTATTTCTTTCTAAATTTAAAGAATATCTTTATAGAGAATACATTTAATGAAATTAAATATTTTCTAAATTTCTTCAAGAGGTCTTCAAAATGCACTATCTTACATAATTTTTATTAGTTCCTTAAGCTAAATATGTAGCCTAGTAATGTGGAAGATAAGCAAATATTCTTCTAGAATTGGACAACTAGGGCTTGAATTATGAATACACTATAAGTATATTAGTTATATATTTTACATACGATTATTAATACATACATATATTCAAAATAGTCCATATTGTACAATATTGTGCATCACCTACCTATATCCTAGAAATATTAGTATTATATAGTATGATCATGATGTTATTGAGGTTGTGTTTGAATATGCTGAGTTTTCAAACTGTATTAGCTATATTTTCCAGTTTAGACAAACAGAATTTCACATCTTGATCTCTTCCAAATACTTTCTGAAGAAAAGAAATCAATACCATAAAAATAATTGGTTATCTTCACATGCAATGGTCTTATCAAGTTATTGATATCAAGAAGAAATAGTTTTCTGTTCCTAAAATATGGACATTTAATATATAATTGCTAATTAAAGAACAGTTTGTACAGAGTTATATATGTAGTTTAAACACACATTATATTTTGAACTTTTTATGTGTTTTGTGTTTAATTATGAAATTATGGTACACAATTTAAAATTTATACTAGCAAGAGAAAAACTTTATATGTAGCATAATTTATTAAACAACATATTTAAGATAAGTTATAGTTAGGTAAATACTAAGTACATAGTATATTTAAATATATGTATATATACATATGATTAAAATGTAATCCCCTGCTGCAACTATCCTTAATTGAAAGATTCTCTGTTATAAATGTTAAGCCATAGAAGTAAATGTGCTATACTGTGGACCTTAATGTAGATATGTAAATATTGAATAATTATTACTTAGAAAACAAAATACAACAACCACATTGCAAAATCATATAAAATATTTTTATTAAACTTTTGCAAAAGGCATATCATTTCGCCTACTGATTATGCAACTAGGTTGTTTGATTTATGTGAAAACTTGCTAAATATAGTCTCTTGATAACTAGGAAATTGTGTTGACACCATGGCATACGCTGAAGAAATTAACGTGTTTTAAGCTTTTAGAGAGCTCTATTTACTCCATGGAATAGACCTGCGAGCTGTGCAAATGGTAACAAAATGTTTTGTTGAAATTATTTACAACTGTGATAATGTGAAATGTAACCTGATTTTTATACTCCCGAAAGCATTTTTGTTAATATTGCAGTGCAAGTCTCTAAAAACTAAGAATATATTGAAGTATTTCTATCTGACTTTAGTATTTGTAAGTTTTCAATATCTTAAAAACATATTTCTTTGCTATTATCTAACATAAAACAAATATTTATAGATTCTCTAAAATGTTCTTCCTGCTAAGCCCCAGTGGCAGAGTGGTTGAGTGTGGGACTGTGGCCCCACGGACTTGGCGGTTCAAATCCAGCAGCGGATCTCCAGGAGCAAGGCTGGGTAGTTCCCACAACCACCAGACGACAGTGATAATCCCCCAAAAATAAAAAAAAATGATAATCTTTCGTATAAGGATGTTACTCATATGGTATTTAACACCCATGTCATTTTTGTAAAAATTCATCTAACTTAATTATATATGTAAAAATCCGATGTAGTGAACTTTCAGATTGTGTCATATATTTTTCCCCCAGTTTAAACAAAAAGGAGCTCGCATTGTTGTCTCATTTCAAACACTTTCCAAAGCAAGGAATTACCACCAAAAAATTGTTACAATTGCATATGATGACCTTATCAAATTATTTATATTAAATGTTAAGTATTGTCTGTCTCTAAATTATTTCAATTTGACATATTCTTATTTAATTTTATCAAATAAATTTATATGTAGGTTCCAGGAAGTTCATGAATTTTGAGTGAAACAGTATTCAATATATTGCTGTTTTCTCTCTGATTATACCGAGTAACATTTGTTTCACATGTAAATAACATGAACTTTATTCAAACAACTCTCCAAATTTTAACCCATTCTATCGTAGCATGTTTATCTTATCTCTGAGTTTATTGTACTCTGGTGCCTCCTATGTGGCTGTGATGCTGGAAGCTATGTCATTGGTATTTCAAGGTCAGCAGGGTCACCCAAAGTGAAAAAGTTTCAGCAGAGTTTCCAGACTACTATCAGACAATGAAGAAGGGCATGGCTCCCCAACTCTGAGTAGCTAGCCACTGAACATCTTATGTGCAGGTTCGAAGCATTGTCAAATATTGAAATCCTAAACAAATGTAGCAGAACACTGTTAGAGACATGGTCAGAGGATGGGATCCAATCATCCTTGCAATGTCACTGTGAAAGATCTTATTTCTTAGAGGGGGGTTTTCCATGGTGATGTGAGTTTGCTAAACCCTGTGAGAGTGGGGTATTTGGGAAATTCATTTGCTGATGGGTCAAGATTCAAGATAAGGAGAAACAACTTAAAATATTTTAATGATGGAGGCTTGAAATGTACAAAGTATGAATTTAGAAAAATTGAAAGTGGTCAAAAATGAATGGAAATGCATGAAGATTGATATCCTAAGAATTAGTGATTGAAATACACTGGTATTGGCCATTTGGAATCAGAAAATCATATGACTGACTAAGCTAGGAATAACACAATCAAAATGAATGGTGTGGTATGTTGCTGAATTCATCATGAAGTACAATGCTCTCTGTGATGGGATTATAACTGTGGCAGTCAAGTACTTGATGTCAATTTCATGAATAGGAGTGTAGGGGTGGAGTCTAGCCTGTCAATCTGGAGATAGCTAATGAGGCCCCTGTGTAGGCATGACTTTCTCCTGAGAATTCTGGGAAATCTAGTGGTATTTTCTAATTGGAGGACAGAAACTTAACTCAGTTCCTTGGAGATGCTGGACTGACAAGACAAGAGGGCAGCATAGACCCTGAGTCCTAGGAACTGAAGGAGTCAGAGAAGAAGCCACACAAACTTACCCTGATGCAACCAGATAGCTGGGGCTGGAGAAGTCACGTGGAGACTCTTGCCAGTGCTGAGATGCTTGGGAGGCCAAAGAGAGACCTCTGCCAGTGCTGAGATGCTTCTACCGCCAATAAACACTGCTGATGGATCCTGAGGCCTGGAAACAAGGAGCCATAGGGAGACCCCTGCCAGTGCTGGGATGCTTTTACTGCCGCTGCATACACAAGACTCTGTACCCTTTGGCCTGTGATTGTCCTGGTGTCATTGCACATGCTTCATGAGTTGGAAGAAGACTTTTTAGACTAGTGTTGGATATATGAGCTAATATCAGACTTGTGACCTTGAATTGGACTGAATTGGGATGTTTTCTCAATGTTCCTTTCTTCTTGTGTATAAGCTTTTCCCTTA
The DNA here is from genome assembly GCA_004026705.1 of Nesogale talazaci. Lineage (NCBI taxonomy): Eukaryota > Metazoa > Chordata > Mammalia > Afrosoricida > Tenrecidae > Nesogale > Nesogale talazaci. The sequence goes on along the minus strand of PVJH01047727.1, from coordinate 6,329 downwards.
TGGCCATATGTGTATTTATGAATTTGTTTCTCTAGTCTACACAGACTAGCATAATATCTGTTTGCTTTCAAGGGAATTCAATCAATACAGCTATTATTCAAATTTATCCATCAACCGCAAAAGCTAGTTATAAAAAAATAGAAGAATTCTACCAATGACTTCACTCAGAGATTGATGAAACAGAAAATAAGAAGGCATTGATAGCTATTGTTGGTTTGAATGCAAAAGTTAGAAACAAAGAGGAAAGGAGAGTAGTGGGGAAATATGGATTTGGTGATGTAAAGGAAACTGCAAGGGAAATCACATGATAGAATTTTACAAAGGCAAATAACTCCCCCCTCCCACCCAGCAAAACAAAGGGCAACTATACACATGGCTTCCCAAGGTTGAAAACACAAAACTCAAAATTGATTACATATGTGGGAAGACACATTGCAGAAGCTCAATATTAACACCTAAAACCAGATCAGGGGTCGACTATGGATAGACCATCAATAGGCTCATAGGCAAGTTTAGGACAAAGATGAAAAAAAATAAAACAAGTCCACAAGAGTCATACAAGTACTTTTCGTCTACCCCACAGAATTTGGAGACTATCTCAAGAACAGATTTCAAGCATTGAACACGACTGACAGAAGACTTGATGTGCTATGAGAGGACATCAGACAATCATTCATGAAGATGGCAACAGGTTATTAAAAGACAAGCGAGAAAGAAAAGATCAGAGAGAATAGCAGAAGAGAAACTTGATCTTTTTCGGAAAGTAGGTAAAGGAAATGAAAAGTAGAAATGTCAAGGAGTTGAAGAGAAAATCCCAAAGGCAGCTCGAGAAGAAAGTGCCAAATATTATAAGGAAATGTGCAAGGCCCTAGATTGAATAAAGTAAAATGGAAAAGCACACTCCGCTTACCTGTAACTGAAAGAACTTAAGAAAAACTTCAAGCCTCAAGATGCAATTTTGAAAGAATCTAAAGGAAAATACTGAATGATTAAGGAATCATCAAGAGAAGATGGAAAGAAAACAAAGTCATTGTATCAAAGAGAACCTGACAGTCCACCATTTCTGAAGGTAGTCTGTGAGCAAGAGCCAGTGGTGATGATGGAAGATTTCCAAAGCAAAGCATTAGAAACTAGTGGGCTACCTATTGAAAGGATCCAGAAAGCTGAAACACTGGAAGAAGCACTGAAGGCACTCACTTATCTAAGCCAGGAAATTGGAAGACAGATACATGAAAGTAAAATTGTGCTGAAGATCATCCAAAAACGTTTACAGCAGTGCATTGATGGAAATTCTAGACATTTAAGCCCGAATTTGAAGAGGACATGGATCATGGAATATCATTGCTGATGATAGATGGATCTTGACTTAAAACAGAGAATACCAGAAAGAAATTTGCTGTGTTTCATTGACTATGCACAGGCATTAGATTGTTGAGGATTATAGTAAATGGTGGATATCCTTGAGAATAATGAGAATTCCTGAACACTTCCTTGGGCTTGTGAAGACTTCCTTGGTTGGCAGTGGAACTTTGACATGGATAAAGAGACAGTTGTGTGAACAGAACAAGGGGATGTTGTCAAATCAAGAAAGTATGCATTCGGGTTGTATCCTTTCACCATACTTGTTCAATCGGTATGCTGAGCACACCATCAGATGTGAAGACCATGATATGAAGATGAATGCAGCATCAGGCTTGGATATGCAAATCTCACAAATTTGTTGACTGTGAGTGAGGAAGAATTGAGGCTCTTGCTGATGAAGATTAAGGATTGTAGCTTTCACTATGGATTATGAATCTTCACAACTGGAAAATAGGCAACATCATGGAAAAAGGAAAAAGATTGATGTTGTCAAGAATTTTGCCTTGCTTGGATCCATGATCAATGCTCATGGAACCAGCAGCCAGTTAATCAAAAGACATGTTGCATTAGGTAAATCTGTTGAAAAATACCTCTTTAAAGTATTGAAGAGCAGGGATGTTATTTTGTGTCCTAAATTGTGCCTAACCCAAGTCCTGGTATTCTCCATTGCCTCATATGCAGGTGGAAGTTGAACATTGAATAAATCAGATATAAGAAGCATAGTTGTATTTGAATTTTGGTGCTGGCATAAGATATTGAAGATACCAGGGACTGCCAAAATGGTAAACCAATCGGTGTTTGAAGAAGTAACACCAAAGTGCAAGGATTATAAGATTTTGTCTTATATACGTATTGTCAGGAGACACCAGTTCCTGAAGAAAGCTATCAGCTTTGGTAAGGGCAGTGAAAAAGACAACGGTTCTCAGGAAGCTGGATTGATACAGTGGCTACATCAACGGGTTCAGGAATGGGAACAGTTGTGAGGAAAACACAAGACCAAGCAGTGTTTCCTTCTGTTATGCATAGGGTTGCTATGACCACTGACAACTTGATTACATCTAACAGCATCAACAACTTTAAATTTAGCTAAACAAAAATCTCTTCTAAGTGTAGTTAAAGTCAGCTAGAGGTAAAGATAGTTTCAGATTGTCCAATAAGCAAGGTAATTGGGGGGCTCACTTACAGATTTGCAGTGAACAATTTCACTTTTTTGCACTTCTTCAAAAATTTCTGCTTCTAGATATGGCTGTGATCGATCTCTCTTAAAATTCCACATCGGTTGTCTCTGCATATACAATCATATTTACATTCCCTGTCAAGGAGACAAGTTAGCTCAGCTTCATTGTGCTTCCTGCAAATATCTAGTGAACAGTTTTGCATGTCTTAATCACAATCTTTCACTATGGATTCATAAAAATGTACAAGTTAGCACATGTTCACCTGCGGAATGGACAACCCCACCCTAAGGAGGACACTGTGCATGGTATTTCCAAACTTAAAATTATTTTCTTCACACAAACATTTTAAACAAAAACAGACAAAACCTTTGCTTACAAATACAATGGTGGGAAATGCCTAAAATAGACATCCTTATTCTGGAAGGTATAAAATATATAACATATGAAATAGAGATGCTACTGGCTCAAACCAAGTTTGTAGCCTAGTATGACGATTTGTATTAGTTTTTAAGTCTTGTGAACTATTCCCTGTAGCTTACTACCCCTGTTTCTGGATCATAAGTGATGGCTCCAACCTCTCTGAGCTCTTTATTAATATCACTGCTTTCAGAGTCATTCTCCCTCATGTTCTGTCTTGGTCAAGGTTGAGCATATTTCTGCTGGTATGAGATTATTAAAATTGTTGGTCTTCTGCTGATGTCTAGTGGATTGGTGCTATTCTCCCCCTCTGCAGAGCCTCCCGGTGCCTTCTGTGGATATCGTTAATGCAAAACATGAAACTCACACCTAATTTTGTTAGCAACTGTTTGAGTCCTGCTTTCATAACCTTGGTCTTGTGTCAAGACCTTTGAAAATAGATTGATAAATTTCCAAACTATTATGTGTTCTTATCATTTTTGCTGTATGATTTCTCTATTAGTTTATCTCCATTAGTTTATCCTTTGTAATTATACTAAATATAGAAACAAGTCCACACTTTCTATACTTGACTTGGGAATCTTCTTAGATAACTTTCCATTTGCTTTTCACAAGATAGTATAGCATATTTCAGTTAAATTGGCATCCATTTAATGACAAGATTACCCTTTCCACTGTGATCCAAAACATGTTTTTCATTTCTACATGAAACCTCAATAGAAGCACTTTTTCACATTCATATTGCCAGCAACAGTCTCTTCAGGAGGAATTGAGGTTTCCTATCAAGTGACTCAAATTTTTCCCAGTCACCAAATTCCAAAGCCACTCTTGAATTTTTAGAAATTTGTGAAATACCCTACTTCATCTAACCAGATTCTACTTAGTCTTATAAGTATGCTGTAAAAAGGATAAAAAACCAAGTTCTTTAAGATAACAGGGATTCATTCCTCACAGTTCTGGGGTTAGCCATCTAAGATCAAGATATTTCCAGGACTTGCTGGAGTAACTGGCATGGGAAGGTATAGGTACCCTCCTCCTCTATTGCACAAAGGCAGGGGTCAGGCATGCCTTACTCTGACATCACCCATTCCTCCCACTACATTCTATCTCATGATGGGTTTAATAATACCTTGCAATGACCACACACACAGTTCACAAACAATACTCACAGTTACTGGGATTTATTAAGAAAACTAAAAGTCTATCATGCCAGGTTCATTAAATAGTTAGGACATGACCATTGATCCATAGCAATTTCTGTCCTCTGTCAACATCCAAGTATCTTTCTGGTTCGTAGCCTTTATGTCACGTGGTTCCTTGACTTCTGCCTCCATGGACCAGGAAAAGCCCTTGTCATTCTCTCTTACAGTTCTGTATTCTCTGAACTTATTCCCTTGTTCCATCACATAGTTTCTGTTGCCTCTGGTCTCAACCTCCACCATTTCAAATAGAGTACTTCTTTTCCAATGGTCCTGAGCTTTCTTTCTCTTTCTGAAGTTGGTGTTCCTATACTCCAACTTCAAAGATGGTGCATCCTGAAAACTAGCGGAGTGGTCCTCTCTATGTCCTATTTGCATAACTCCACTCAATCATTGGTGGGAGTGATAGAGATATGTGTGTTCAAGAGCCCAATTAGGAAATCTCAATCCATCACCGATGCTTGCTGTATAATTACTAGAGAATAATCCCTTCTTGAATTTCAAGGGAAGACTTGATTTTTTGTGAATAAAGTATTGTGAAAGATATTTTTGACAGAACATTATTTTTTTGGTGCTATTGGCATCATTTAGCCATTCATAAATTGGACACCAACTGGTAAAGATATCACATAATATCTCTGACCAAATTAAAAAAAATAGGTATATAGATATAGTTGTATAACAAGTAGTCATAGGGGTAGGAAATTTCTGATTGGTTCTTAGCTACTTTTCTCATATATCATATTGAGAAGTTTTTGTGCCAGACAATAGTCTACATTTGAGGAAGCATGAGTATGATTTTTGTCAGGCATCAATACCTAGAAATGTTAGAGGACTTAAAAGAAATCCATCTTGGTTAAGTTAGGAGCAGTGCATTATTTATCGAGGGTGTTATCGGGCAGAGTCTACAAAGCCTCACACCACATCCTTTTTCTTGTGCTGATCTGTGTGCACTTGAAGGTGGGAGGAGATATTAGCAGGATTCATGTAGCAGATGATTGCTAGCCAGAACTGAGGCTTTGCCATTATTCTAGGTATAAAAATAACCTTTTGAGAAGTAGGACAGAGGGAGCTCACTAAGAGAAAGAGCCAGGAGTGGGGTGTGCCCCTAGACTCCAAGATCACTGTTCAGTGAACCTTCTTTTATCTAGTGCTGTGACACAGAGGAGCAGCAAGAGAACCGGGAGTCAGTGCATGGGAACAAGAAGTGAACACCCCAGGACACAGAGCAAGTCAAGCTGCTCACTTGGGGGCAGGAGCCTTGCTTGTGTAGCGACTTCCATTAAGGGGGTTTCACTTGCTGACTCACAGACACTGAGTGCCTTCAAAGGGTCACTGGCTACTCAATTCCAGGAGCTGGGGTCCCTGATTCATTGGAGCTGATTGCCTTTGGATTGAGGATGAACGTTGAGTGGCATACCCTTGGGCACTTAATAGCAGCATTGAAAGAGCTTTGTGTTATGTCCTAGCTGCACAGCTGTATTAGGAACATTTATCACCTGCGTTGTAACCTAGTCGCTTTTTTTTCCTAATCACTGCTTTAGTTAACTTTTAATCATGCATAGTGTCTATGAGTTCTATGTGGCTATTCAATGAATTATTGAGCTCAGTGGTTGGAAAGAAGAGAACGTAGCGTGTGACAAAACACAGAGAGTTACCATGAGTGTCTCTATCTTGGGCTGAGGGTATTCTGCTATAGCCACAGCTGAAAGGTATGAACTTTGTAAGAGCACTATGCCATCCAGAACTTAGGGTTAGTCAGGTCAAAATATCTTTTATGTAGTAGCAAACTTTTAATGGATTTTTTCTACTTTTGACACAAGATAAATGTAAACTGATCTACATTATCCCTAAAGCCCCCACGTATTTTTCTTCTTAAGTTTCTATTATTATACCAATTGGGGAGATATCAGGGTACAGACTGGCATTGAAATAAGAGGCCATGGCTATAAATGGTAGCATTATTATGTGCACTTTATTTAATATCGGAATAGCAGACTGTAATATGCTAATTTATGGATAGTATATTTTATACCAAAGAACATGGGACAGCGTATTAATAGAAAAGAAAATATATCCAATGGAAAAAGGAATAAACATCCAAAGGGTCCCTACCATATAATGAATTCAATGATTCTAAAAGTAATCATCAAAGGAAATTTAGAAAGAGCAG
>PVJH01047726.1:0-11153 GCA_004026705.1 Nesogale talazaci | reverse complement strand
ATGAACAAACACAATACGATCAACTCCATGATGGGCTCTTCCGTGGATTAGCCAAGCAGTTATAGGGAAAATAGGGCAGAGTCTCACCTCATTATCTGGTCATTGCCTTGATACCATTGAGCGAGGTTTCATTTGGGGTGTGGACTACACTTACTAGACTGACAGTGTGTGGAACTAACTTACTTCTGCTGGATCTGGATCCGTGCGGTTTGTTGACCCCCTGCTATATCTCCTGTCAATTCCAGGAGCCATCATTGTACTGTTAACCTTGCATGTAATCAGGTGTGTCCACAGCAGGCTGAGCTCTTCCTGCTTCCTGTTCATCAGCCCAAGTAGCTCTACACTGACTCAGGAGAAGCCTCTACCTTATATCTGAGCCCAGCACTTGAACTGGACCAGACTTACCCACTTCAACAAGAAGAAGATGAGCCATTTCTTGGTGTCTCTTTCTACACACACACACACACACACACGCATGCACTCACATGCACATCATTGGTTTTGCTTCTCTGAAAAGCCCAGCCTAATACACTCCCCTATCTGATAAAGAGGTCCTCCAAGGCAGGCATAGCTGCTATCAGTTCAACATCTCTAGGACATAACACAGGACACAGAACATAGTTCATGTTTACTACGTAACTTCTATTTTTTGGGTTTTTTTTTTGGGGGGGCATCATTGCCCTCTGGTGGTTGTGATCTACCCAGGTTTACATAACTTCTAAATAAGCAAATAAACATTTCACATACGTGGGATCCCTGTCCACAGATATCTCTAACCCCCGCTCTCAAGTATGACTTTAAATTCCTTCCATAGCTTGTGAGCACTTAGGCGTGTCTTCTGCACTCATATTATGTGAGAATGAATGGATACATTCACAATCACGCTGGGAACAACACCTGAGTATGAGCCATCAACTATATGGGTGGGTGTATGTACAGTGTCGCACTTTGAAGGTGCCCAGACAGATCCCCTTACAAAGTCTCTCCTTGTCCTACTACCTTACTTACCCAGTTACCTAGACTTCTACCATCAGGGTTTGATTCCTTTGTGTTCAAGGTAGTATCTTTTTTTTTTTTTTAATTTTAGGCATCACTGCCCTCAGGTGGTGGGAGTAGGAGGCCCAGCCTTTGCTCCTGGGAGCCAGAATTGAACCTCCATCCCAGTGGGCCGCAGTCCCCTGCACAACCACTACGCCACCGGGGCTCAGCCCTCAAGGTATTATCTTAACACACACACACACACACACACACACATTCATTTCTAGTAAGCTTCCCACCACGAGCTGCATTAATCATTAACAAGTCAGCTAGGTGTAAGAGTGTAACAGACCCTACCTCCATGAAAATGATCTGGGAGGAGAATCTGACGAAGAGGGGGCAGGGACAGGAATGTGTGGAGAAGGAGATCCAATGTGCGAGCATTGGCTGAAGAGACACAACGACTAGACCAGAGAGAGGGAACTGCAATTCCAAAGCTTTCCTTCTTTTCTGCCTTTGATAGGTAGGCTCTTAAAACGTGGGGCTCAGGTTCAGCACGCTGGAACAAGTCAGTTTGTAAAATGGAAGCCAGAAGAAGTGGACTTCTAGGTTAGCAAGTCCCAAGGCTGTGCTTCGTTCACCTGCCCCACTGCCTGGGCTCAATTCTGGCGCGGTGCCACCCTACAGGACGGGGTAGAAAAGCCCTCGAGGGGTTCCAAGGCTGTAAACTTTCCTCTGTGCCACAGAAACTGGTGGTTTTGAACCACTGACCTTGGTTAGCAGTCAAGTGTTGTCTTCTTTACCACCACTCCACCATAGCTCTGTGCTTCTCTAATTCTCTGTATTTAACCAGATCATCAGTTTAGCCATTTTACAGCCCAAATGACACCAGAGATCTTTCCACTCTGCAGCCCCATCATTGTACTACTGAAGAAAGTTAAGCTCAAAGGGTTTAAGTAATTTGTCCAGCGTCTTACAACGAGTCCAGACTAGATCCCCATTTCCTGTCCATCTTTCCAGGAAAAGAAAACTCATAATTATCCCATAGCCTCATCTAGAAAGCCAGCACTCACAAATGTTCAGAAGTTAAAATAGCTTTCCTTTCAACCACAAACCAGATCTTAAACACCTGTTTGTCAAAGGAAATTCACAGAGATAAATTTGTAACAACTGTAGTTTAAAAAAACAAACACCACATCATCAAATAAAGCACACTCATTGATACATGATCAGCTGTAGATTAATAAAAGGAATAGTTTGTCTATAGGATGGATGGGACCGTTCAAATACACCACTTTCCCCCTGGAGAGCTGTCAAGTGCAGAGATTAGATGCAGAATGTTTTTCTTCTTACCCTTTTCTCTTGCATGCTCGGAATCCTTGGGACTTCTTATGCAATGAGCACAAGTGAAGGGAACGATGGGCAGGTGGCTGAGCAGAACCAGAAGTTTCAACATAGTCTGGCGACGGTCAAGCACGCTACAACAAAACACAAACCGAAACGTCAAGAAGACCCTGGGCTCAGCGCTCGGAGTTTCGGTGGGAATTGAGTCACTGACCTGTAGTGCTCTAAGCCACCGCGCGACTGCGCCCCGCGCCAAGTTTCGGCCGCCTGGGCCTTACCCGGGCTGGGGAAAGCACGGTCCCCCTGGCCCCGCCCCGCCAAACGCCGGGCGACAAACGCCCTGCGAGGGACCCCCGTCCGCCCCGCCGGGTCCGCACCTGCAGGCTCAAACGCATGTTCCCGCAGCCCCCCGACAGGAGTCTGGTTGTTGGGTGGCCCCCGGGACCGCCTGGCCCTCCGCCTCCGGTGTCCCCCAAATCCCCACCACGCTCGGAGTCCTTTCCTCCGCAGGCTCGTCGGCGCCGGAGAGCGTGTGCGGGCCGCCGAGGGGCGAGCGCCGGGGCAGCGGGGGGAGGCGCGGGCTGCGAGCTCCTGGCAGGCTCCCGGGCGGCGGCGGCGGCGGCGGCGGCGGGGCGGAGTGGAGCCGAGGGAGGAGCGGCTACCTGGGCAGCTCCGCCGCGCCTCCTCCGGGCCGGCCCACCTGCGGCGACGCGACAGGGGGCGGGGGGGGGGCGTCACCCGCGCTCGCGCTGTTCCCGGGCTTCGCCCCCAGCCCTCCGCCGCCCACTGCGGCCCCGGGGAGGTGGCCCGATTCGTTTCCACAGTATTTTCAGTTCTCAGACTCCACCGGAGCTTTTTGGCTTTGGGATCCACTCGCTAAGGGATCTTGCGATCACCTTAAGCCACTGGCCGTCAAGGCATAGTCTGGGGATAGGATCAAAACTCTCAAGGTTTTGTATTTTCGCACACACTGTATTGGTAATGTGTCCACTTGTGTGCCAGCTCATTGTACTAGGGTGTCTTCTGTGTAGCTGGGTGGCTGGAAGCTATGTCACAGGTACTTCGAATGCCAGCAGGGTCACCCAAGCGAACAGATCTCAGCAGAACTTCCAGACTAAGGACAGACCAGGAAGAAAGAAAAGGCTGCCCAGTTTTTGAGGAATTAGCCTCGGAAAACCTTATGGACAGCGGTGAAACGTTGCCAGTTGTGTGGAATGACCTTGGAATGAGTCACTGTATTTCGACCCCAGTGTGGGACCTCGTCCAAGATCCTTTCAGGAGTTGTTTGAGGTCAAAGCTATTTCCAATAACATGATAAGACATGATTTGCTTTATTGTTCTATTATGTGTACAGTGGAGATTTCCAGAGGCTATTAACCATGTAATGAAGTGATCATTCTGTTTCTGGAATGCCTGCGTGTACGTTCATGTTTGCCTGTGTATTTTTCATGGTAGCGGATTTAGGGGAGGTCCCAGAGTGGCACAAAAGGAGCCCCAGTGGCTCTATGGAATAAACGCTGAACTGCTAATAGCAAGTTTGGTAGTTCAAACCCGGCAGGCACTCTGTGGGAGTGAAATGAGACTACTGTCCACGTAAAGATTTACAACCACAGAAACTCCATATGAGGGGTAGTGATGGTGGTGGTGGTAAAGGTGGAGCTGATGTCAGGGAATTCAAGAAGGAAAATAATGTTTTGCACGGATTGTGGTAGCAATTGTGCAAGACTGCTTGAACTATGGAATGATTCATCTATATTACTCCCAATAAAATGGTTTTTGGAAAAAAGAAAGAAAAGCTGACTTGGTGGCAGTGGGTTTGGGGGTTGGGTGGCACAAATCATTCGCATTGCATCAGTTTGTTTCACCTGGATTCACAAACAATGCTCACAGAAGCAACAGTCAGAAATCAAAGAGTTCCAGTCTCAGCAACCCACAGGGTAGCTTTTTCTGAGTGGACATCGACTAGATGGCAGTCAGGTGGAGTGGACGGCAGCGAGTTTGGCTTGCATTGAGCAAATCTGTTGCACAAGACTTCTTTAAAGTATTAAAGTGCAGAGTTGTTACTTTGAAGAAGAAGGTGTGTCTGAAGATTAAGGTGATTTCAATGGCCTCATGTGCATGTGAAAGTGATGATGGGTAAGGGAGATTGAAGAGGAACTGACGCATTTGAATTGTGGTGTTGGCAAAGAATACTGAACATACCGTGGACTGCAGAAGGACAACCAAAGCCATCTTGGAGAAAGTGCGACCAGAATGCTCCTTAGAGACAAGAGGTTTCCTCTCATCTAGTTAGGCCCTGTTATCAGGAGAGACTAGTCCCTGGAATTGGACATCATGGACCTCATGCTGAGTAAAGCAGGCCAGCTAAAAAGAGGAAGAGCCTTAACTAGCTGGATTGACACTTTGGCTGCCACAGTGAAATAAAACATAACAATTGTGAGGATGTCTAATTACTGGGCAATGTGTTGTTCTCTTATACATCGGATTACTCTGAGTTGGAGCTGACGCAACAGCACCAAACAACAACAGTAAACTATCACAGAAATGCCACAGTGGTTGTCTTTAAACATCAATTCCAAAAAAAACAAAGTCAAAGTCATTGAGCTGTTGCCAATTCAGAGACCCTGTACGACAGGGTAGAATGGCCCATGCACGTTTCCAAGACTAGCTGTTTATAGGAGCAGCCAGCCCTCTCCTTCTCTGGAGCAGAGACCTTGCAGTTAGCGGCCCTTCCTGGAATCACTGTGGCTCCCCAAAGTTGGGCAACCCAAACCCAGCAACCACCCCTCAGAAGAAAGATGAGGCTGTCTCCTGGGGTCAAGGTTGACTATGTGGGAGACTCTCAGGGGCAGTCAGAACTCTATTGTGAGTCAGAACAGACTGAGGGCAGAGTGGATGGGCCTATCATTTTTCCTATCTTAATAGAGTGACTTAAAACACACCCTACATCATTGCCTCATTCACATAACAAAGAGAACTCGACCTTAGATGGGATTATAACCTCCTGTGGAGAGGTTAAGGTTTACAACATATTTTGGAAGACTGAAATCAATCCATGACAGCTACTCAACTGGTAACTGAAAAGTTAGTCGTTTGAATCCCCTCCCTCCTCCCCCCCCCACTCCACTCCCCCCCTCCAACCCCCGGCACTGCAGAAGAGAAACCCTAAGATCTGCTTTGGGAACTATAACACCGACAGTCAAGAAACTGTTGCTTAATTCTACTCTGTAATACACTGCTATGAGCAGGATGGGGCTGGACTGTGATTTGGGGGTTTTGTTTGTAGTAGGTTTAAAGTGGAAATATTTAACATTTTGTAACAAGTAATCTATTTGTTTTCAGTACTTCTGTGGGTGTGCGTATGTGTGTCCAAATTGCTATTTACAACAAATGACCTCACAGATTTCAAAAGCATGTTTGATGTAAAGTCATTGTTTCTTTTAAAGTTGTTTTTTTAAAAACAATCTGGCCCCTCGGTTTGTACAACGAGGGTTTCAAAGTCGAGTGTTTTGAGCAACCCACCTAAAATAGGAGTTACACAGAATGATGTCTTTCTACCATATCAGAGTTACTTGTCCAAAAGGATAACATATCAACACACTAACTCACAGAGCCTCCGGGTGCTGTGAGTTAGAAGGAAGCGGGGGAATCATCTGTTGTTAATTATTCAAACTCACAAAGTGAAAGCAAGCCTTGATGGTAGGGGGTCGAGACTGGTCAGGATCACAGGCAAGATTCCTATGTAAGGACACTCAGTGACTTGTAGGAGTGACGATCCCAACGTTAACGGTCACAGTGAGTCCTTGGGCTACTCTTTTCGTCAAGGGTACTTCCAAAAGGATCATTTCCCAAATGAGCTTGAATGTCCAGGTGACCAGCACGACCAAGAGGCTCTCCAGACAGACGTCTTTCTGGTTCCTTTTGCAGCACAGTTAGCAGTCGGAAGGACCCCTGGTGATAACTGCTAACTGCCACGTCAATGGTTTGACATCACCAGCCTCTCTGAAGGCGAAAGGCAGGCCTTTCTACTTCCATGACCGAGTTACCATTTCAGACACTCCCTGGGGCAATTCTACCTGTCCTCTAGGGCTTATGTATGAGTCAGAATCGACACCACGGCGCTGAGTTTCGTTTTTGGGTTAGCACAGTCATGTGCGTCATGACATGCATTGTGAATGATGTCATTTTTCTTATCGATCCAATACAGATATTCATGCCTGACGAAGAAAAAGGAAAAAGAAAGTTTTTACTTCAAAACAGGTATATGTATTCTATATTTGATGTTTATGTTGTAGGGTCAATTGTGTTTTAAATTTGACACATTAAAAAAGGAAGAATATAGAATATTATTTTGACAAGGTCATATGAATATCAAAAAAAACAAATTCACTGCCATTGAGTCAATCCAAACTTAAGTGTAGAAAGCCAGTCTTCTTCCTGAGGAGGAGCGACGGGTGGTTTCAAATTGCCAAGCATGTGGATTTCAGGGCAACACATACCCACTAAGCCACCAGGCCTCTAGAATCATATGAATAGGACATCTTTTATATACTTAAAATTATGATTATTAAAAGATCATTTTATTGAGAATATCTTTTTAAAGCTGTGCTTTACATGAAACTTTATACATCAAATTAGTTTCTCATTCCATAGTTTGTGCGTAAAGGATTCTATGTCTGTCATTGTATTCCCCACAATATGTCAGCACTCAGCCTGAGTGCTTCTTTTTCTTTATTTGTTTAAACTTTTTTGTTGTGAATTAGGTGGGGGTTTATATTTCAGATCACTCCTGATTCCTTTTCCATGCCTTCTCTACCTGTTCCTGCCTGCTCTTGTTTGCTCTGGGGCAAATGCTGTCCTTTTGATCTCCTTAGAACGAATTGTGTAGGGTGCACATTCTCTCGGTTTCAGTTTATTCTCTGGGTCTATCTGTTGCCTGACTGAAGGGTGGTTTCAGGGACTGAATTCAGTTCCAAGTGAAAGGAGTGCCCTGGGAACAGACTCTGGAGGATTTTCTCCTGTCTCTGTCAGATCCCTGAATATAGTCTTTTTTATTTTTATTTTTTGTAAATTTGATTTTTTGTTCTACATTTTCTCCCACTTTATAAGGGATTCTTCATATGGGTCTAGGTCAGAGAGGTAGGTAGTGGTAGCTGGACACCAGCTTGTGCTTCTGCAGTCCACGTAAGTTGGTTGTGGAGTCTGTATAACAGGTAGTCCATTCGTCCATTGGACTAATTAATGCCTGGGGTCTCTGAGTTTTCTTTGCTCTCTTTGGGCCTATCGAAAGAAAACAAAAGTTATATGGTTTTCAATGTTTCTGGGCATTTTGTACTAGCTATCCTTGGTTTTCCTTACTAGGATAGCTATAACCTATTGTCCTCCAATAAATACTATTTATTTATTTTATTGAAAGATCATTTTGTGGGTGACTCTTACAGCTCTTATAACAATCCATAATCAATTGTATCCAGCACATTTGGACATAGGATGCCATCATTATTTTCTAAACATCTACTTTCTAATGAGCCCTCAGTAGCAGCTCCTCTTTTTTCCCACCCTCCCCATGAATCCTTGATATAAATTATTATTATTTTCATATTTTACACTGAACACTCTGTCCCTTCCCCCATACTTTCTGTTCATCTGGAAGTGAGGGGATGGGGTGGTTATGTGTCAATCATTGTGATTGGTTCCCCTTTCCTCCCTTCCTCTCCTCACCTTCCCCCCACACTCCTGGTATCACTACTCCCAGTTTTGTTTCTGGATTCTGTTTGTTGTGGGCTCTCAGGTCCTATCTGTTCCTGTGCACATGCTAAATAGTTATCCTGAAGCATTGAAGCGTTCCTTGGGGACCATGCAGAAACATTACAAGTAAGTACACTTAAAAATAGCTTTTTTCTAAAGAAAAACAGAACCTGTATAATATGATCAAATCAAATCAGCAATAATATCTCTTTACAATCAAAATACCAAACTCAATGCCAACGAGTTGATGCCAATTCATAGCCCATTAAACTCCCAAAATGTAGTTCTTTTTTTCTCTTTCTTCCCCTCTCCCTCTCTTCTTTTTTTTTTTTTTGGGGGGGGGGAGGGAGGCATCACTGCTCTCCGGTGGAGGGAGCAGAAGGTCTCTTCTTCTATTCTTTCCTGCCCCTCCCCTCTCCTTTCCGGGGCCCCTGGCCTTATAGTCTTCCAGTGTTACTCTGTGGTATGAAAGTCACTGTTGTCCTTTATTTTCCCTATCATAATTGTGACTATAAATATCCTTATACAAAAAACAAACACTAACAACCAAATTGACTGCCATTGAGTTGCTGTCGACTCGGACACCGAAGGTTGGGGTAGAAAGAGTTGCTGAGGCTGTAACTGTTCAGGCCAATGGACAGCACCCACTCACTCCTGCAGAGGGGCGGGTGGTTTCAAAATGCTAATTTTGGAGCTCCCCACCCCACCCCGCATCACTGCCCTGGTGGGAGCAGGAAGCCCAGTCTTGCTCCGGGAGAGTTGCTGGATTGCTGGATTTGAACTGTCACCTGTGGACCGTAGTCCTGCACACAACCACTGCGCCACCAGGGTTCAGCTTCGAAACGCTAATTTGGCTAGCTGCCGCCTAATGCAGGATCACTCTGTCACCAGGGCTCCCATTTATCTTTATAAGAAAGACTAATTTTGCTAAGTATAATGTTCTCTAGTTTTGTCCATAGCTTAACATGTTTACCAGGATCATCATTGTTTTTATTGCTGCATAATATTCCATTGTGCCAATGTACAAGAACTTGTTTATCCATCCCCCATATTGTCAGAGTGTTAGGTTGTTTCTATATTTTTGCTACTATGGAAATTGCTGCAATTAACATAAGTGTGCATACGTTTGTTCATGTTGTGTACTTTACAAATAACTACACTCTATTGCCTTGATCCAAAATAATATTCTGAACATTTCTCAGTTTTAATATTTAAATAAAATAACAAATATAATCCATGGAAGCACCAGGTTGTCGGAGCTGTCAATAATTTAAAGAAATATGAAGAGTTCCCAAGAGCAAAGTATAATAACTGCTATCCCAGGTAAGAAAGGCAGCAGGTGGACCAAAGATCCATACTAGATGAAGTTTACATTCTTTCTCTTCCAAAAATATGCTTTTAAAAATTGCTTGGAATGCATGAACCTGGCGGTTCTTTAGCTCAGCCCTTTGAGCTGGAGTGAGAGTAAGGGGTTCAGGAGTGGGGGCGAGTGGCATTCAAAATGCATCAGGATCTGACCTACAGGCTAGGCTGTCCTACAATATAGCCACTAACAAAACAAGGTTGCCCTGAACCTCCAGTCATAGAATTGTTTACTTTGATACAAAGAAGGTTGGCATAGCACCGAAACCTGCATATGGCATGTGTCCAGAGCCCGGTCTGTGAGACCTGAAGTTCTCACCAGATTGTGGACAGCACAAAGACATGCCAGCAGGCGCGTGGAGCCTCCAGCATGTGAAACTGCCCAAGACAGGATCCAGAGCGCTTTCCTCACTGAGCAGCACACAATCATTGTGAAAGTGTTGAAGGCATAAGCACAGGGTCAGAAAGCTAAATAAATACAAAAGAGGCTCTTAAAAATAATAATTAAAAAATACTTAGAACATCATTTCAGATTCTATGCTTTGGCCAGAGTGGCCTGGCTCTTGAAAACCAGAAGAAAAGTTCTTTCCACCTCAAAACAAAACGAATTCACTGTTGTGAGTCAATTCTTTTTATTTATTTACCCCATCCTCCTACCCTCACCCCCCGCCCCGAATGTGGATTATTGCTTGTGGAACAAAATCTATCCATTGGATCTTTTCTTGAAAAAACACACTTTGAAACTTTACAAATTTTTACCTGGTTATTACATCAACTGATGAAGTAGGCACTTCAGTGGGAAAAGCTTCCCAAAGGCCAGTGTGTCGGGATGGCTAGGTCACACCTGAGACCAGGGACTGCCTCTCCAAGAAGCTGAGAAGCAGGGCTACTGGATGTCAGGTCAGACCCCTGGCCCTGCTGCCTGCGGTGCTCCTCCAGCACCCTGTCCTGGGTCTTCCTTCAGTACCTCTTGCCTCCAAGGTAACCATTCATGGAAACATCTGCCGGGGCCAAGGCAACACGCAGCAGGCCTCTCTGGGGTTGTGCCTGCCCCGCAGAGCAGCAAGCCAGTGGCCCAGGAAAGCCATGGTTAAACCTTGATCTGCTCTGGGTCTGTGCTTGTGCTGGTGCCACAGGATGGAATGCGATATCTTGATTAAGAGAAAGTGATTGGGTTCTCCAACTCATGATTGTGAAGGCCTCCCTCCTGCTCTAGTAGCCCAGCCTGCCAGGCTTCTTATATGAGAAGAAAGAATTCATGCATATAAACTTTCTTCCCATTCTCTGTTTTCCACAGCCCACTTTGTGTTCTAACCTGTCTCTATGGTGGGCCCTCTTCTCTTCTCCCCCCCGCCCCCTCTCCCCCTGGAGCAGCAACTGGTATCAGACTGTGAAGTTTTAGAAGTGATTTCTTGTATTTGATATCCCACATCAGAGGAAATAGCCTCAGTAGAAGGCTATCCTTTTATTGATTCAGTCATTTAGTCAACCTACAAGAGCTAAGCCCTAGGGACATGGAGCTAAATATCATAGTCTCTTTCTGGAGATCTTAATCTGGGAAAGATTGATATCCAATAATCTGGCCTGTAAAGTAAAGTGACCAGATTTTAAGTGGGACACCATTGACCGTAGGGAGGGGACGAGTTCTTGATTAAAAACTTGGTCTATATGGAGCAACAAAAATTTTCATAGAAGGCAAAAATAGTACTGTAATATATTTA
>PVJH01047725.1:0-11164 GCA_004026705.1 Nesogale talazaci | reverse complement strand
AAACGCAGAGATCCTGGGATTCCTGGGGACTTGGCTTGGCTGTGAGGCTTCAGGCTATTAAAAGATAAGTCCAACTTTTGGTCAAAGGAATAATGATTGGAACAAAAGGAATATCGGATGCACCTGTAACCAACTTGGTAGGAACCATGAACCAATTCTTCGTTCTCTGTGGGTCCTTTTGGATGGGAGGCTGGGTATAGGGCAGAGTGAGCTAGAGGAGGAGAAATGAGCCAGAATGATCCAAGCTTCCCCTGTGTTCTAACACCCACAAGGTGGAATTTTTTCTCACCTAATTATGATAGATTCTATCCCATGCAAATATATAAGGACATGCACGGACACCCAAACATCTGCACCTGTGTACAGACACCCGCCTACAGCTTTTTTGGTATAAACTTTGGACAGACACCTGTCCAACCCAGGGTTAGAAAACAGGGCGCAGGAGTGTTACTCCACTTGAAGAAGAGGTTCCTGTTCTCATGTCCGGGAGGAGAAAACTGTAGTTTACAGGGCATCAAATTTTATCGTGTTTATAAAAACATTAAAAGTATAATTAAAAAAACTTGGCTGAGCCCTGGTGGCCTAGGGGTTGTGTGCGGGACTGGGGCCCACAGGGTTGGTGGTTTGAACTCAGCAGCAGCTCTCTGGGAGCGAGGCTGGGCTTCCTACTCCCACCAGGACTGTGATGCCACAAAAAACAAACAAACAATCAATCAAACAAACAAACAAACTCCCTGAAGGTCACCGTATAGGTAACATATACATTCAACTCACCCAAGTCCCAAATCCCAAGCGTCATACAATGTGATCTTAGCAACGTCTGGACCTCAATTGCTACTTGCTTTGCCCCGCCCTCCTCCATGTCTGCTCAGCCCTTCCCCTTGCTGCCCCTTTAAGACCTAGACTTTGAGGGCTTGCATGGACCCAAACACTTACCACAAGGGGGAGACAGAACAATGGCTGCCATTCTGATGAAGACAATAGGCTTCCTGAACCACCAGGCAGTGGGAGAACCACCCTTTGCAGCACTCAGAGTACTTTGGACCGGGATCTGTAATAAATGGGGAGATACTAAATATCCGCAGGCTCTTTCCCTCTCTGGGTTACCGAGGACGTGCCTCCCGTATGCCACCATGTCACCTGCTCTCAGGTTCTGTCTTTAAAACTGGGCCTGGCTTTGACTTAGTGGGTTGTCAACTCAGTGGGTGTGATGCAAAACTCGTCTTCCTCTGTCTTCAATGGTACAACTCGTACATTCCTGCTCCACCTCCTTTGATGACCTTAGCGTCACTGAGTTCTGTCCCAGTCTTCCTGTCTGGGACCTTTGCTCGAGGCTTTGACGTCGGCCTCCCACCATCTCTTTCAACCTCCAGTTCCATCACATTCAGAGGAGGCTGGAGTCCACGAGGACCCTGACAGTATCAGGAAGCCCTCCCTTTCAGTGTCTGGGGCTCTGACTCTACCTTGGTCACACATCACCATGGGTAACATCCTACGTTACTTCACCAGCTGAAATTGTTCCACCATTTAGGAGAAGTCAAAGAGCCTCCTGCTCTCTGAACTCAACCTCCTATCCGGTTCATTCATTTTCTTGTACCACAAGGTACCATACAGAGGTTGCTGTCCGCCACTCACTCTCCCACTTCCTTGTAATTCAGCCATCATTTCCTCCTCTCACCTCATACGTACCAAGCTCAGATTTCACTGTCTTTCAGTTTCACCCGTCTCCTTATACTTACTTCTTACCGTCACCCAGGCCTGGCAGATCTACTGAAGGATAATTCTACTTGCCTGCCAGCTTCATGGCAGCAGGTAGGCCATGTGCAGGGACAGCGAGGTTGCTTCCTGCACAACGCCAGGGCTGCCAACATGAAAAGAGACCTCAACCTTTCTGGGGAGAGTCGTTCTTTACAAAAGGATGTGCTGCATGGTAAAGTAGAGGGGGCCACCAAAAAGAGGAAGACCTTCAACATGATGGACTGATACAGCAGTTACAGAAGTGTGACTCGAACACACAAGTGTTCTCGAACACACAAACCATTTTGAGGCTAGAGCAGGAGCAGGCAGTGTTTCCTCCTGCTGCACACAGGGTTGCTGTGAGCCAGAGTGACGTGATGGCCTCTGATGACAACCCCCGTTCAGGGGGCCATCCCACTGGTCAATGCAATGGCCTCCTCGTCCAGAGAGGATTCAGAGTTCCTGCGTCTCTTTAGATCGGACACGTCCTCGCCTTTTCCCTTTGAGGTCATCAGTTTCCAAAACTGCCCCCCCATGATTCTTGCCTTATCATTTGCACTCCCTTGTGCAGAGAATTAGAGCCGATCAACAGAACACAGCAGAGATGACAGGAGTGACTTCAGAGGAGGTTCTAGAAGGCAGTGCCGTGCTGGTCTCTTGGACGGCTGGCTCTAGTCTAGAGGAAGCCAGTTGCTGTGTTGTGATGACCCTAAAGCAGCACTCTGGAGAGGCCCAGGTGGGGGTAACTGAGGCCTCCCATCAACAGCCACAACAACGTAGCAGCCATGAGAATGAACCGCCTTGGGAGGGAAGCTCTCCCGGTTGGCCAACCTTCATGTGACTATAGCCCTAGTGAATAGCCTCCTGCCACATCGTGGAAATGCTAGGTAAGAACTTTTCAGTTCAGGCATTCCTGAGCCTTGATTCCCCCGAAACGGAAAATGATGATAAAATATTGTCCTCTTGGGGTTGTTTTGTAGCAGAAGATAATGAATTCACCCTCACTTTTAGATGACTCTGAACCAACCCTCTTTCTCAGAGTACTATCACGAGAAAGAAGGCTTACCACCCAAATCTTCTGCATCCTGGTTTCTTTCCTCCTTCCTGCCACAAATCTGGAGTCTTCTGCCCTTCGCTATGAGGCCGCACTCTGCAGGTTCATTCTGTGGTCTGGTTCTTTCGTCTTTTTCTGGCTCTGTATGTGATGAGCTGTCTGTATATGATTCGTCTGTCTTTTCTCTTCCATGCTACTTCACTCTTTGACAAGCCTTCACCCCGATCCAGAAATTTTAGGAGAGATATTGGCCTATCGGAAGGACGGTTTCCGCCCCAGTGATGGCTGAGTCTTTTCCCTTGGTCACAGCCACACTTTTCTAAAGTGGATTTTACCCTACGCCTCATTTCTGCACGTCCCGCTCTCTCCTCCACACAGCGCCGTCTGCTGCGCTACGTTCGGGAGAGCGGATTCTTTGGTAGCATCGCCTTACTAAGCTTCTTCACAGAAATGTAGCTGGCAACCACACTGACTGCATAGTTTCCCTGTGAGATCAACAAACGTGCAGTGGGCTATCCTCGCTACTGACAAGGCTGACTTCTCATACATGCTGGCTCAGGTGCCAATGGCAGGGCTTTCGGCCACCTCCGGCACAAGTGCAAAAACATTATCCTTTGCCCAATTACTTCCGTTCTAGTGATCCCTTTCAACAAAGATACATACACACCAAAATGACAGGTGAAAGGCTATTCACTGTGGTGCTACTTATAGCAAAAGACTGGCAACAACAACAATAATTCCCATTAAATTATGGGGAGCCGGGGGGGGGGGGTCACAGGAGTCCTTGGCTGATGTAAGCAGCACCTCCTCAGCTACTGGCCCCAAAGTTGGAGCGTGTAGAGCAGATGAAAAGCGCAACCGAGGCTGAGCCCCGGTGGCGTAGTGGTTGTGCGCGGGACTGCGGCCCACTGGGACGGAGGTTCCATTCCAGCTCCACAGGGGCAAACGCTGGACCTCTTACTCCTACCACCTGAGGGCAGTGATGCCAAAAAAAAAAAAAGAAAGAAAGAAAGAAAGAAAGAAAAGCGCAACTGACTTCTGGAAAAAGACCAACCATTGAAAACGCTATGGCGTGGAACTCTACCATGACATACGTGGGCCACAAGGAGTCCAAACTGACTGGGTAGCTATTTCCAGGAACTGGAAATAAACATAGAAAAGATCAAAAGGATCTCTAGGTACTGATGCTTTATCCTGAAATGTTAAGTTAAAAAAAAAAAAGGCCCAAACACCAAAAAAGGTAAAGATGAGATGCTGTCCCTTTTTACAAAGATGGTGCCGAAAGTGAAGAAGTCCTTGCCATTCCCCGAAGCAAAGCCGTTAAAGCTCAAGAAGGCAGTGCTGGAGGTATCCACAGACACAGACATGCACACGCCCACACACTCCGACCCAGGGTGGCCCAAGATGTCACGGCACTGAAAGCAACACCGAATATCCTTGGGCGAGCACCTCCAAGAAAAACAAGTTTGACCACTAAGCCCTCATCAAGTTGCCCCTGATCACTAAGGAACTCGAGGACAGCCAACCACTTGCGTTCATTGTGGATGTCAAGGTCAGCTGGTGTCAAATCAAACCGGTGGTGAAGAAGCTCTAGGCCATTGACCGTTGCCAAGGTCAACCCATAATCCCACCTTCTGGCTAGAAGAAGCTCTCAGTCCCAATATGTTGCTTTGGATGCTGTCAACAATACTGGGACTACCTGAGTTCAGACAGTGCATTTTTGGGAGGGGGGGGGGCATCACGGCTCTCCGGTGGTGGGAGTAGAAGGCCCAGCCCCACTGCTGGAATTGAACCTCCGTCCCAGTGGGCCACGGTCCCGCGCACAACCACTACGCCACAGGGGCTCAGCCCCAGCCAGCGCATTCTAAATTTGAAAATTTTAACCACAAAAAAGAAAAGAGTGCAGAATATACACACTATATTTTAAAAAATCTCTCTCTCTCTCTCTCTCTCACACATACACACACACCTTTTGTTTTAGATACAAGAGGATAAAATGAATGTAAAGAGAAGCTCGCATGGGTGGCAAAATCTTGAAGAGACAGGAATGGAATTAAAAATAGAGAGTTACAGCTCTGAATAAACCAAACCCAAACTCACTGCTATTGAGTTGATTCTGACTCGCAGTGACCCTATCAGACTGGTCAGAATTGCTTCTTTGGGCTTCTAGGGTATATATTCTTACAGGGAGAACAAACAGTTTCTTTCTCCCATGAAGTGGCTGCTGGGTTTGAACTGCCAACCTTGTGGTTAGCAGTGCAACACTTAACCCTTTATGCCACCAGGTGTCTTTCAGCTCTGACAATATTTTATTAGCCTCGACTCTGGAGTCGTATTTCAAAATAACAGCAACACACCTCACATGAGAAAAGGAATAACTAAGTGAACACAAATGCAAATAACAATGGAAACATGATCACAAGGGGGAAATACATCATTTCACATGACTTTAAAACAAAATCTAGGCCATCGAGCTCAGAAGCAACAAGGCTCACATGGAAAAAGCACACAAAGCTATGTGATCATGAGGTGTTGATGGGATCAGCATCAGGCATCTAAGACCCAGAATAAAACCATACCCAATGTGAATGAGCAGGGGCATGGAGTGGATACTCAATGTCCATCTGTAGACAATGGGACATCCCCTCACAGAGGGGCCACAGGGAAGAGATGAGCCAGTCAGGGGGCAGTATAGCACTGATGAGACACACAACTTTCCTTTCTTTGGTGTTTCCTTCACCCCATTACCATACAAATCAGATTAGACTAGAGCATGCACACTGCTACAGATAAGAGCCCACAACACAGGGAATCCTGGATAAACTCCTCAGGACCAAGAAGGAGAGTAGAGATACCAGGAGGATTAGGGAAAGGTGGGGGGAGAAAGGAGGAATAGAGCACAGGGTCAATCTAGAACCCCCTTCCAGGGGGACAGATAGAGAAAAAGTGGGTGAGAGGCTATGGAGCATGATGTAAGATATGGAAAAAAACAAATTTTAAACTATCAAGGGTTCATAAGGGCAAATGGTGAAAGTAGGGGGAAGAAGTGGGGAGATGATATCAGGGGCTCAAGTGGGAAGAGACGCCGTGAAAATCATGACAGCGGTTGAGCCCCAGTGGCGAAGTGGTTGAGTGCGGGACTGCGGCTCACTGGCTTGGCGGTTCAAATCCAGCAGCAGCTCTCCAGGGGCAAGGCTGAGCCTCCCACTCCCACCAGAGGACAGTGACACCTCCCCACCCCCCAAATGATGACAGCATGTGTGCAAATGTGCTTGACACACTGGAGGACTCTATGGATAAAAGATGGAAGAGCGCCCAATAAAAGCATTTAAAAAACAACAAAAAAACCCCAACAAAATCTATTGCTAATTCAAGCATTTTTCTAGAGGTGAGCATCTGTGTGACTTCCCATCATCTGCTGTTAGAAATATAATAATAATTTCGTGCATATATGTTGCTTTGAATTTGGTTCCACTGGCTTACATTTCAAATAGCACTGGCGGGTAAGCTACACAATACTTTGTAAACATGTTTTATATTACATTACATTATATCATATTATGAAGGTGAACACTCTTTGTAAGCAAAGACTATTAGGCCCCAGGAACTGACCTCGTCCTGGGAATACTTCCTCCTTTTGCTGACTCTAATCCTCAGTCACTGTCAACGGTCAGTCACTCACTCACACTTTCTTGGAGGGAAGCAGCTTGCTTCACTCTCATCCGTAGCCCTTCAAATTTCACCTTCCAGTCACCACAGGTTCCAGCTCCTGAGTTTCTGTGGCAGATAGAATGCCCTCCTGACCCAGAGAGGGCCATGTCCTACTCCCTGGAACTTGTAGATCTGGCACCTGGTGGGGGAGGGGTGCAAAAGGGACTTTACAGACAAGATTAAGCTAACGATCTTGAGACGGGAAGAGGGACATTTCATGATGTATACATTTCACCCAGGGATGTTCCATGTAGGTTATGAGAAATACATCTTATTTCTCACAATTCTTTTTCCTATATTGTAAAGTTCTCCCTGTTTATTTGTTTGGGTCCCTGGGTGGCACAAATGATTTGCACTTGACTCCTAAGTTCAAGGTTGGTCGTTGGAACCGCTTCCACAGCACCATGGAAGAAAGACCTGGTGCTCCGTGGCTGTAAAGATTACAGTGAGTGGTGAGAGGAAATGTGGCAAGGGAAGCAGAGGTATAGGTGAGGGAAAGGGTGAGGGGGTAGGAGAAGAGACAGTCTTGAAGATGCTATGCTGCTAGCTTTGAAAACCAAAGGTGAGCCGTCAGTCTTCTTGTCTGTATTTACAGATCGAATGTGTCAACAGGGCCCTGTTTACTGGCCTGACAGCGTCCACGTATTCCCAGTGAGCTACCTGCTGCTCAACACGGGCCAGGGCAGCTTCACAGTTTTCTCAACTCATTTTGCCAAATTGAGATTTAAAAAAAAAAAATCAATTTATCGGGGGCTCATACAAGTCTTACCACAATCAAGACATACCTCTATTGCATGCAAACCACATTTGTACATTTGTTGCCACCATCGTTCTCGAAACACCCTCCCTCTACTTAAGGCCCTGGTATCAGCTCCTCACATTTCCCTTCCATCCCCCCCCTCCCTCATGAACCCTGGATCATTTGTAAATTATGATTATTTAGTCATATCGTACACTATCCGATGTGTCTCTTCACCCACTTCCCTGCTGTTTGGACCCCAGGGAGGAGGTTATAGGTAGAGCCCCACAATTGGTTCCCCCTTTCTACACCACCGTCTCTCCACCCTCCCCGTGACTCTAAGACACTTTACTGGGAGCCAGCTCAGGTCGAGACAGGCCTGCTCAATGGAAGGGTAGAGGTTCAAGGCCACCCCGCCTAGCCCTGAGAGAGAAGGATGAAGTTGTCTGTTGTAATACTTTCAGGATCAGAAACCCACTGAGGTGCTGTGCATCCGCATCACACGATGACAATGTTTTGCTACCTTAAACACACCTTACGATGCACGGGTCTTGGCTGAAATTTCAATGCTTTCCGCAGTTTCGTCACACATTTTAAGGCCATGGAGGTGGGCTTTCCCACTTTAGCATTATAGATGTTTCCAGGAGAGCTCCATTCTGCTGTGTGTGTGTGGGGTGGGGGGGTGGGGTTGGGGAGCAGGGGGAATATGGCAGAACCCCGAGCCGCATCTCCTGAGTCCTCCACCCACTAGATGCCGGTAGCTGTTGTGCTGTGTCTGCGGGTTGATTCTAACTCTGTCCTAATAGAGCTCTTTAAGTTGCAATATTTATGGAAGGAGTCCTGATGGTGCCATGGGGTAAGTAAGCATTGACCCACTAACGGCAAGGTTGATGGTTCAAAGTTACCTTCTCCTTGGGAGAAAGAGCAGGCTGCTCTGGTACATGCGCTGGCGAAGACGTGAGGTGATGTTGGAAGCCGAAAGGAGGTTTATCTGACCTATAGGGTCGCCGTAAGGGGTCCTGGTGGCATAGTTGTTACTCGCTCGGTTGCTAACTGCAAGGTCAGCGGTTTGAAAGCGCCAGCGGCTCTGCAGAAAAGGCTTTCTCCGCCAGTGAAGAATCACAGTCTCGGAAAACCACGGGGGCAGTTCCACCCTGTCCTCTGGGTCGCAGTGACTCAGCATCGGCTCAGTGGCAGTTGAGTCTGATTTTGGTGGCACAGGGTCACTTTAAGTCAGAAGGGGCTCCTCCATCTTCAAGAACGCAGACGGCGGGTTTGAACCGTCGGCTTCGGGGTTAGCAGGTCAGCACTTACCCGCCGCGCCACCAGGGCTCCTGAGAGCAATAGGACCCCTTCCCTGTGTGACAACCGTAAACGTCTCCGCCATGGTGAACAGCCCGGGTGGACGTGAGGATGATGGCAGCGGGTGGTCCGGGCAGGAGACACACCCCCCGCCCCCCCGCAGGGAGGAAGCGGCTCCAATGCGGGGCTCGGGGATGCCGGGGCCGGCGGCTCGCGTCTCCACAGACTCCGAGGCGGGGCGGGACCCACGCACTACTCACCGAGTCCCCACAGGCTCGTCGGGCTCGCAGGCGGAACCAGACCCCACACGCGCTCCCTCGGGCGCACGGCCGGCAGCCCCGCCCCACGGCCGGCAGCCCCGCCCACAACCGGCAGCCCCGCTCACGACCCGCCCCCTCAGTTCCGCTTCCGGTCGTGAGCTTCCGTCGCCGCGGCGGCGAACGGCGTAGGGGGTGGGGGGTGGTGGGGAGGGCAGTGGAGATGTGTCAGCGTTTTCCGTGAATGCAAAGCTGCATTGTACCCGTTTGGGAGTTAAGTCCAGGGTGGGAGGAGGTTGTGGGCGGGGAGGAGGCTGGGGCGTGGCTTTTTAGAAGCGCCCGGACTGGAGTCGGGGGCGGGGTTGTGGGCGGAGACCAATCTCGGGGGCGGGGCTTTGGACTTGGAATAGCCCGGCTCGGGGTGCGAGGCGATTCCTGGGTGGGGGCACCAGGCCTGCAAGGCGGAGTCACAGAGTTGTGGGGGAGGTCGCGGGATGGGGCGGGGGGGGGCGGCGGGAGGGGGAGACCAGTCGCGGGGACGGTGCTATGGGCGGAGACCGGTCGGGGTGGGGCTTACAATAGTCTCCCCAGAACCAGGCTTGGGGCGTGGCTATGAGTTGGCACCATGCTTAAAGAGAATTGGGAGAGGAGAGCATTTTGGGGGGTGCGGCTGTGGGCGTGCCCTAGGCAGGAGAGCTGGGGGGTGGTGGATCTATAGAGAGAGAGTTGGGTGGGCTGTGGCTGTGGGTGAGAACTGGACTTGGGGACTTGGCCGTGGGTGACAATGGACTTGGAGGGTAGATACTAGAGTTGAGGGTGACCCTGGAGGCGGAGACTTGCTAAAGGGATGGCGCTGTGAGTTTGCAGTAGGGGAGGGCTATCTCAAACTCCAAACTATGCCGCCATCAAGTGATGCCACTCATAGGGACCCTATAGGACACGGTAGAATTGCCCCTGCACGTTCCCAAGACTGTAACTCTTATTTTTCCCCTCCTTATTCAAAAGCTTTTTTGGCATATAGTTCAAGTTTCATACAAGTCAATCATGGGAGAGAATAAGTCTACGGGAGTAGAAAGTCTTGCCTCGCTCCTGTGGGACAGTTGGTGGTTTCAAACTGCTTACCTTACAGGTAGCAGGGGAGGTGGGTACTATGAAATGTGTAGCCACTATGAATGCTCGTGGGAAAGGGCTCTGGATGGGCAGAGATCCGTTCTAGCGAGAAGAGGCTGGAGGTGGGAAGTGGGAGGAGTAGGTGTTTCGGGTTCCCGGTCATGCCTGCACAGGAGGATGTGCAAAACACACTGAACATTTCTTTGATCCTTTCTCCAACCTGGCAGAGCCAAACGGAATGATGTGCAATAAGACCCGCGAAAGAAAGCTGCAACCTGTGAAGGGAGAACCTGTTAGAACATGCAAATGCCAATACTGTCCACTCATAGAAGGATATGAAAGTGGTGAGCTGCACTCCATTAGGCGGAAAATGCATAAAGAAGATGACAGACAGTGGTAGAAAGTAAAATATCCTTACTTTATTCTCCGCCCCTTTGCCCAGAGACAAACTCAGTGAAGTTATGTGTATCCTTCCAGACAATGTGTATACATATGTGTATCTGCTCTCTCTCTCTCTCTCTCTCTCTCTCTCTCTCTCTCTGTGTTTGCTCCGATGTTCATTCAGTGAGGACTTGCTGATTAAATCATATATAGACTGAGTAGAACAGACAAAAATCCCAGCCTCTCATTCTCTCCTTGTTGTAAGTGGGGGCTGGGGGTGGGTCCACACACTGGTCTTGCTGATGGGTGCCACGGAGGCAGTTCCCCCTTCCAGTGACCCCTTGTATGACAGAAGGAAGCATAGTCCCCTTCTGCGCCATCTTGCCGGGCTTGAGGCCATGACTGCCCTCCAGGATCAACAGAGAGCAACTGCGGCCAGCATATGGTGTGTCTGAGGTACATAGCAGCCTCAGTAGTGCCCTGCTTGAAGCATGGGTTGCCAATCCACCAGCCGCCAAAGGCTTTAACCATTGTGCCAACAGGGGTCCTTCCTGCCATTGAGTTGATTCTAGCTCATCACAAGGACCCTTTGGGGCAGAGTAGAACTGTTCTTTTAGGATTTCTAAGACTAATTTTTTTTAATAATCATTTTATTGGGGGCTCGTACAACTGTCTTCACAATCCATTGTGTCGAGCACACTTGTACCTTTGTTGCCAAAACATTTTCCTTCTGCTTGAGTCCTTGGCCTCAACTCCTCATTCCATCCCCCATGCCCTCCCTCCTTCACGTACCCTTGATAATTTATAAATTATTATTCTCATGTCTAAGACTGAATCTGTATCATGGCAGACAGCTTCATTTGTCTCCTTAGG
>PVJH01047724.1:0-11113 GCA_004026705.1 Nesogale talazaci | reverse complement strand
GGATCTCTCCTCTCTGGTCTCCAGATCCCGGTCCGCGTCTCCTGACCCGCTCCCCAACCCACATGACCTCCTCAGCCCCACAGTCTGCAGGCAGGAGCCCCCTTCCCCTCGCCACCACTCGGCTGCAGCCCCATTCTCAAGCACGGCGGATGCCAGGAACTCGGGGTTCACGTCCCCTATGGCCCTCGACACGAGACGAGGCAAAGGAGGGCAGGGGCATCCCCAGGTGACTTACCGCAGCCTGCTGAAAAGAAGCACCGAAGTTGAGCATGGCTGGCTCTCTGGCCACCGCCGGCGAGCTGAATGACGGCTGGGCTACCGGGCTGACTGTCCACAGACGTGTGCTTTGAGACACTCGACGCCGCTCCCGCCGCCGCCGCGCTCCGCGCCGTCTGCCCCCTCCCCATTCAGGTAGCCTCTTTGCCTGCCCCGCGCCGCGGGCGGGGGCGGGGGCGGAGCCTGCGGCCGGCCAATCAGCGGCAAAGGTGTGTGAGGCGCCGGCCAATAGGGTCGCGGGGCCACGCGTGATCAGCGGCTGCCCGGCAGCGTGAAGCCTGTGTCAGTGGAGCGTGTACACAATCACCGGCAGCATGTTCCCTGGGCCCAGCCTGGGGGAACTCCCACCGCCACCTGATTCAGGGACACCCGCGCCCGTCGCCTGCCCACCCCATCCCCGCTGGTTCCCGCTCCCGGCCTCGTGGTGCGGCGCCGCGGGCGAGGGCCGGGCGGGGAGGCGCGGCGGCGGCGCGCCCGCCCGGCAGCGCGGAAGGCCGGCCCCACGTGGGGGGTGGGGAGCGGCGCCAGCTCCGCCCCGGCCCTCCGCGCCGCCCCACCCGGGCCAGCCGCGAGGTGGGCGGGACGCCGGGCGGCCGCGGGAGGCGGTGGCTGCAGCCCGCGGGGCCCGAGCCAAGCAATTTGCATGGAGAAGCGCCGCGCTCGCTACGCGCCTGGCTTAGAAGCGGAGCTCCGTGGCGGACCGAGCTGCACCTATGTAACATCTGCCGGGCTTTGGCCATGCGGAGCCGTGGGAGTGCGCACCTTGACGGGTGGCGCCCCTCCCTGTCGCCGGGGCGCGACACCTGCTCCCGCGCCGCCTCGGCGCGCTCGCCCCCTCCCTCGCCCTCCCCTACTCTGGCGGCGCCGCCCTCAGTGCCCGCCCCGACCCGCCCAACCCAGTCTTCCTCGGGGACTGCTGCACGGCCTCCCGAGTTGGACCCGTGGCAGGGAGCCGGAGACTCGAGTTTTAGGGCGTTAAAGTAAAAATAGCCTCTGTTCGACGCTAGACTTTGGGATTCAGCTGAGGAAGGTGTAGATGGAAGTTTAAACTACAGTCTACGACCTCTTTCTAAAGCAAACCCACCCCTCCCCAGCCCAAGCCCCCTGGAAAAGCCCTTGTGTAAAAAAAAAACGAGGGTGGCGGGGGCGGAGGGAGCGGGGCTCTCCCAGTTCTGGCTGCAGGATACACCTGGTAGGGGTGATGTGGGGACGCCCGCCAAGTCAAAGCACATAGCCTGCTGGGAGCCCCCCACCCATCTACCCACCCACGCTGGTCCGATCCAGGCTAGGCTTCTGCAAGGAATCCTGCCTGGTCGGTTCAAGGCTGCGTTTGGGAGTTCATGGCTTTGCTTTGGCTATATTATTTGTCCCCTACTGGTGCGTGTTCACCGCGGCGTTCGGAGAGCAGAGCCGTGGGATCAGAGCGTAAAGATAGGGGGATTTTAGCACCTTCAAGCAGGCTGAACAGATAAGAATTACTGCCCCTCGAGGGAGCTGGCTCACCTTTCCATGCAACTGAAAAGACAACCCTTTCCCAATAACCACAAGGTGTACTGAATTAAGCCTGTAAGAATCTAATGGTTCTTTCTATATATCTGGAGACCCAGGCTGGGAAACTACAGTACTAGTAATAATAACTAGAGGCCTGCCAGTGCCTCTCATCCGTGGGAAGGGTGCCAGCCCAGCGGTCCAGAGAGCTCTTCCTGCCTCCCACCTCCCCTCCCACCCCCTGCTTCTGTCTGCTGTGGTGGCCCTCCCTACAGGCTTCCTTCCGCCCAGGCTGCCCCATCCTGTTGATGGCCTGAGGGGCCTCGCAGCTGGCTCTCAGCACCTGCTGCAGCAGAGGAAGCTCCCATCTGTGCCTAGCCAGCAGGCCTCCCTGCCTTCCTGTCAGGGCTGCCCCTCGCTGGCCACAGTCCCTACAGGCCAAGGCCTGGTTAGTCCTTTGCTCAGGCATGCAGGGCTCCATTGGCAGGGTGCCCCAGCCTGCTGAGAAGCAGCAAGCACCCATGGCTTGTGGAAGTGATCCGAAGCAGGAAAGAAATGGCTAGGAAGGACTCCGCGGTTGTAGCAGGACTCCTCAACCCCACCCAAGCTAAAATAGCAGCCATTCTACCATTTCCCACATGACTGCCTCTATTGCCCCCAAGTTCCAGCCCTTTTTTACCTCAGAGCTGTCTCCCCTTGTTCATCTTCCACTTCTCAAAGATTGCTCAATGCCAGGCCCACCCATCTGCCCTGGGCCGGCCATCACTCCCACCCCCAGTTGGCTTCCAGCAGTCAGACTCCACACTGCCACCAGAATGACCTAATAAAAGCCATGCTTCTACCATGCTTTAAACTGATCCTTGACTCCCTGGTACTTAGGAGATTCAAGGCCATTCCACTCAGCTTCACAGTGACACCCCCCCCCAGCCCTCCCAATATCATCTCCCACCCAGACATGCCCTTGCCAATAGCTGTAGTCTCATGTATTGCTTCAGACATGCTCAACTTCCTCCTAATGTTGCTACTCCTCCCTTTGTGCCTTTATACATTCGATTCAAAAACGTCACACTTTCTGCCATGGACAAGGCCGGACATTGGAGCCCACCAGTTTGCTCCATGGGAGAAAGGGGAAGCTATCAACTCCTACAAAGATGGCAAATCTCAGAGGAGCAGTCGGCTTTGTTCTAGAATCTAGAGGGCCGCTGTGAGTCCCCTTCATTCAGTCAACAAATATTGGTTGCTCATCTCCTCTGTGCCCTGCCGGCCATTGTTCTAGGTGCTGAAACAACAGAGTGAACAAGACGAGCCAGGTTCCCGGGGTCAAAATGCTTGACTGGGGGAGACAAAGTCAAGTGGACTACACACACGTATGACTGAAAATAGAAAAATATCACAAAGATAAGAAAGCTAACTGCAATGCATAGAACCTGTGTTAGTCTGGGTAGACTAGAGAAACAAGACCAATTGAATATTGAGAAAACATCCCAGCCCAGTCTAGATCAAGTCTCTAAGTCCAATATTAGCCCATATGTCCCATACCAATCTATAAAGCCCTCTTCAGACTCAAAAAACACATGCAATGATGCTGACTGCAGGAAGGTCACAGGCCAGTGGGTGGAAAGTCTTGTGGATCCAGTGGTGTTCTGAGCATCTCAGTGTTGGCATGGCTCCTCCAGCTGAGGGCACTAGCATAGTTCCATGTGTCTTGCCAGCTGCGAAGTTTCCTAGAGAATCAGCTGAGAAAGAGTGTCTCTGCCTCCAAGGAGAAATACAGGAGTTCCCAGAATCCTCAGGAGACGGCCATGTGCACAGAGACCTCATTGGCGATGTCCTGATGGACAGATTTGACTCCTAACCCCTCACTCCTAATCCTCACAAATTGAAAAGTGATTATATAACTACCACAGAACCTAACAGGTGATATGACTGGGTCCTGTATGCCTGATTTGGGTTGGGAAATAAAGGAAGCTTGCCATGAGGAGATTTTTTAAAAATCATTTTATTGGGGGCTCATACAGCTCATCACCATCCATCCATCCATCCATCCATCCATTATATGCAAAGCACATTTGTACATTTGTTGCCACCATCATTCTCAAAACATTTTCTTTCTACTTAAGCCCTTGGTATCAGCTCCTCATTTCCCCTCCCTCCCCACACTACCCTCCCTCATGAACCCGTAATAATTTATAAATTATTCTTATTTCATCATTTCGTGCACTGTCCAATGGCTCCTTTTACCCACTTTCCTGTTGTTCATACCTCAAGGAAGAGGTTATGCGTAGATCCTGGTTATCGGTTCCCCCTTTCTACAGCACCTTCCCTCCACCCTCCCAGTATTGCCACTCTCACCACTGGTCCTGAAGGGATCATCTGTCCTAGAGTCCCCATGTTTCTGGTTCTTATCTGTACCCGTGTACATCCTCTGGTCTAACCAGATTTGTAAGGTAGAATTGGGATCATGATAGTGGGGGGTATGGGGGTGGGGTGGGGGAGGAAGCATTTATGAACTAGAGAAAAGTTGTATGTTTCATTGTTGCTACACTATACCCTGATTGACTCATCTCTTCCCCGCAACCCTTCTGTAAGGGGATGTTGCTTCACCTGCAGAGGATCTTGGATCCCCAATCTGTACTCCCCCTCATTTATAATGATAAAATTTTTAGTTCTTTGATGCCTGATCCCTTCAACAGTTCGTGGCACACAGGCTGGTGTGCTCCTTCCATGTGGGCTTTGTTGCTTCAGAGCTAGATAGCCACTTGTTTACTCTCCAACCTTTAAGACCACAGATGCTATATCTTTTGATAGCCAGGCACCATCAGCTTTCTTCACCACATTTGCTTACACATACATTTGTCTTCAGTGATCATGTCAGGAAGGTGAAGACACAATGATATGACTTTTTGTTCTTGATGCCTGATAACTGCTTCCATTGACACCTCGTGGTCACACAGGCTAGTGTGCTTCTTCCACGTGGGCTTTGTTGCTTCTCAGCTAGATGGTCGCTTGTTTACTTTTAAGCCTTTAAGACCCCCTCCAGACGCTATATCTTTTGATAGCCAGGCACCATCAGTATCTTCACCACTTTTGCTTATGCACACATTTGTCTTCAGCGATTGTGTGGGAAAGGTGAGCATCATGGAATGCCAGTTTAATAGAACAAAGTGTTCTTGCATTAAGGAAGTACTTGAGTGAAGTGCCAATGTCCATCTGCTGCCTTAATACTAACCTAATAAGTATATGTACGTAGATCTATTTCCCCATCATCATATATAAATATATTTACCTATGTACATGCCTGTATTTAGACCTCTATAAATGCCCTTAGCCTCTCAGTTCTTTCCTCTATTTCCTTTTTCTTTCCTCTTGTCCCACTATCATGCTCAGCCTTCATTTGAGCTTCAGTAATTTCTCTCTGTTACATTACTCTTGATTAATCCCCATCAGGCCTCTCACACCCACCTTGCCATTGATTTTGGATCACTTGTTGTTCTCTTATCCCTGGGTTGGTCAATACCACCTCCTTTCCCACACCTCCCATGTCCCCTCAGAACACCTCCCCCCAGTCCCATTGTTTTCTCCACCAGACTGTTCATTCAGTCTATCTTATCTATATAGACTAGCAGAGATAACAAAATGTACCAAAAAATAAGACATCACAAGACGAAGCGACAAAAGAAGACACATGATGGCAACAACAAAAAAACAATACCCAGAAAAAGATATAATAATTTTAAAAATAATAACGAAAGAAAAACCTGTAAATAGTTCAAGGTCTGTTTGTTGACCTCCAGGAACGTTCCCCGGTTGAGTCTAATGGGGTGCCATGCCCTGATCCCAAAGTCTATTCTTGGCACTCCCTCGGGAACTCCATGCTCTGTTCCCCCCCACCCTGCTGCTCTACTGCACGCCCTTAGTGTTCTGGTCAGTGTGGTGGAGTCAGACTGGGTGTAATCCTGACCCTGCTTCTCCAGTGTCGTCCCTTTAGGGTCTTGGGTCAGCGAGGGATGTCGTGTTTCATAGTGGGGCTGGCCATATGGTCCTCTCTGTACAATGGCTGTGCTAAGTGGGGATATTGTCCTTAAGGTTTGGTGGGCCAGGATGCACTCCACTCTCTCTTCCTCCCCCTTCATTTGCTCCCGTGCACTCTGACCAACATGTCCTGTTCCTGGAGCTGCAGCTACAGTGCTGTCCTCTAAAGCAAACTCCCCTGGGGGAGGGGTGGCTGTCCACATAGTTGGGATTGGGGCTGGGCCCTCAGACCCCTCCACTGACTCCCTGCTCCATGCTGTCACATTGCATTCACATTCTGGAACACCGGGTTTTAAGTTTGGTTCCTCTTTCCCTGTGGAGATATAAACAATATGCTACCCAGGGATGGGTTAGTGCCCCCCTTCCCCCTCCACATCGCCATCCCTCCCCCCCTCAGTTGGCTACCATCTGTAGGAGCAGAGTTTTTATGCTGAAGATCTAATGGATTCCGAGAATGATCTAGGGCAGGGGTGTCTAATGGGTGGCCCTCTGACTGCATGTAGCCCTCGAGGTAATTTTTTGTGGCTCACCATGCTCTGAAATAAAATGAAAATAGAAAAATTGTTATGAGAAAAATAGTGCTATACTTAAGCCTAAACTTTTCTTCATAACATTTTTTTTCTATTTCCATTTTATTTCAGAGCATCGTGGGCCACAAAAAATTACCCCGCAGGCCGAGGGCCACCAGTTTGACACCCCTGATCTAGGGAAAGGGCAGCCGAGTAGGGGAAGAGCTGGCACCCAGTCCTACAGCTGGAAGGGACCTGTGGGGATGTGGGTGCAGGGACAAGGTGCTAGAAAGAGTGGGAAGGTGCATGCTTGCAGAGTCAGCTGATTGAAGAATGTACAGGCCATGGTGTGAAATACGGATTTTCTTTAAAGTGTAACAGGAAGCCATGGTGGCTTGAAAGAAAGGCACACTTTTATCCTTAAAGGGTCTCTTTTCCTTCCGTGATTTTCAGGGCTCTGTGCCACTGTCAGAGTTCTGGTGGTATAGTGGTTACACCTCCAGCCTTGATCCGATGCTCTGAAGGGAAAAGATGGAGTTTCCAGTCCTGTGAAGATTTGTAGTCTCAGAATCGCACAGGGATAGTTTTATCAGTCCTACCAGCTGCTCCAACAGAGAGAGAGAGAGGGCTTCTACTCCTGTAGAGAGTGATGGTCTCAGAACCTCACAGGGGCAGTTCCATCCCACTCTAGGGATTGACTGGATGGCCGTGAGTTTGGATTTTTGGAGTTTAGCTCCACTGTCACTGTTGAAGACTTCCTTGAACCTCAGGTGGAATTCCTTGTTCTCTCCCCCCTTTCCACCCCTCCACACAGGGGAGAGCATCACTCCCCACAGCTTACTCTAAACAATATTTACAGCACCGTCCATGCCAGGTCATCATCATCTCTCTAAGCCAGCATCTGTCCTGTGTGGGGCACTCCAGATTTTCAGAGTAGAGGAAACGAAAAGGTAGACTGTGGGAAATGGAGCACCAGGAATAGAGTGCGTGTGGCCATATTCTCTGTAAGGGAATACATCCCCCCCCATGCCCCACCCCCCGTTCTGGTCTCCATGAAAGAGGTGAGCCCTGGAAGAAGCACACCAGCCCGTGTGATCATGAAGAGTCGATGGGATCAGGTATCAGGCATCTACCACCCAGAAAAAAACTATACCCAAGGTGAAGGAAGGGGGTGGGGCATGGCGTGGAGACCCAATGTCCATCTGTAGGCAATTGGATGTCCCCTCACAGAAGAGTCACACAGGGAAGAGATGAGCCAGGCAGGGTTCAGTACAGCACTGATGGAACACATCACTTTCCTCTAGCTCTTTCATATCTCCCTCCCCCCCCCTCGCTAACATGACCTCAGTGCTACCTAACAAACTGGATTAGACCATAGCACGCACACTGCTACAGGTAAGAACCTGCAACACAGGGAATCCAGGCTAGATAAAGCCCTCAGGGCCAACAAGGAGAGTAGAGATACTGGGAGAATTAAGGGAGGGTGGGGGGAGAGACAGAAAATCGATCACAAGGATCCAACTATAGGGATCCCACCCAGAGGAATGAATAACAGAACAGTGGGTGAGGTGACAGAGGACGATGTAAGATGTGAAAATAATAATCTATAACTTATCAAGGGCTCGTGAGGGAGGGTGAACAGGGGAGAGAGGGAGCAGAAATGGGGAGCTGATACCAGGGGCTCAGGTGGGAAGAGAATGCTTTGAAAATGATGATGGCGGCAGATGGGCAAATGCGCTTGGCACACTGGAGGAATGGGCGGATTGTGATAGAGATGTACGAGCCCCCAATAAAAGTACGAAAAAGAAAAAGAAAGAAAGAGGCGAGCCCTTGCAGGTCTTGTCTGATGTCTCTTTACTTTGCCATTCAATTATACAGCTGCCCCTTAGGGCTTGCTTGGTAGTGGACTGTAGACTGTTCCTGAAGACCCCCGGGGCTAGTGCTGGAAAATGGACAGATGCCCAAGCTCAAGCATGGGTCCTTCTTTATCTGTCTGTTTTTGCTTGCAGGGTCAGAATGGAAAGTTGACATCTTGGGCAGGAGTCAAAGAGACCCTTCAGAGAGTGGGGAACAACTCCTCACATAGATATGGGCCCTTCTTGCTGATGATCCTGGTGTCTCCTGAGAATAGTAAAGGGGGAAAGTGGGCACACATCAAAGGGACCATCAATTCCGTTATGGACAGTAAAGCACCGTTCTTTACAGTCAATAAGCATCATCACCATGCACTGCCTCATCCTAGGCCAGCCACAGGCTAACCAGTGGGTAGCAGCCATAAGGAAGACAGAGACTTTTATCCTCAAAGAGCTTCCGGGGTACTGAGTGATGGCTATCACAATCTTCCATTATCTGTCCTGGCCTTTCCAACCAATGGCTTCATGGATGTCAGAGTAGAACTGTGTTCCATAGAGGTGAATGGTTGGTTTTTGGGGGGATTCTTGGGCTTTTGTTTCAAAGTATCACTGGGTGGACATGAACCACCAACCTTTAAGCTAGCAGTCCAGTGCTTAATAAAGTACGCGTGCTACCCAGAAACTCCACCGGGACAACAGAGTTCGACTAATGCTACAAGTATGCCCAGATGCATGGACAAAAGTTGCGTGACAGATACATATACAACAACAGCAAGAGGCAGAGAGAAGCTGTCTACTTATGTTCAATCAAACGTCTCTTGGAATTAGGTCCCTTGGTTTCGATATTCAGGGTCATGGTTTCATGAGGCACTCCAGTTAATTGGCATAATAACCTGTTCAGTGTTTCTGGCTTACCTCCTAGTTCATTGCAAAGTGCCTGAGTCTTCAAAGCATGCAGAGCAGCTGTCCCAGGTGCAGTCATTGTCTCCATTCATCTAAAACAACACAGGGAGAAGGAGCATCAGGAATAGAAAGACGATGATGTGGAATGTGCTAGCAATTACCTCCTCGGTGGTGAGACCAGAACTAGACGGTGCTCTCTGCTGTTGGTGCATTTTGATCAACAATCGGACAGAGGAATCCTAACCAAAAGGGGTTCTGCAGCTCAGAATTTCAAGTCCTCAAGACTCTCCAAACATCCTGGATCTGTCAAGGTCAGATGAACCCCTGAAACTACTGCCCTGAGAAATTCTCGAAACCTCAAACTGAGAATATTCCCCAAAGTCTTCTTAACCCCCCTCCCCAAAGCATTTAGATTAACTAGTAAAAATTTAAAAAAATGCTTTCTATCCTGAGGACACTGAGAACAATGGTCAGGTTTTATTTAAGCAAAGGGATGACAGTTCTGAACACTCATTCTAGACCAGTATGGGCAATGGGTCAGAGGGCAGGGGTCTAAGACCAGGTAGAGGGCTCTCTTAGGAATCCAGGCAGTATTCCATGACGAATTGAATGTTGGACACACAGAAGAGGAAGGTGTCAAGAAAAACCACTGAATCCCAGACTCACTTAATAGAAGGACAGGCCTCCCAAAGAGATCCCTGTCAGGGCGCAGACGAACATGTGAGATTCTCTGTAGGACAGAGAGAGATGATACATCCAAACAGATCAGGCCAGGAAGCAAGTGGAATTTCACACTGAGAACACAGGAGGAACATGGAAGTCATCGGATGGAGGTGGCATCTGAAGCCAGCCAGAGGAGTGGATGAAATGTAGAGAGAACCCAGGGTGGACCTCTGGCGAGCCCTGCTTGGTAGCAGCGGACACAGCAGCGGGGAGGGGGAAGCTAGGAGTGAGCAGGTCCTCCTTTGGACCCTTGGCAGAGGGAGACGCAGTGAGGACCGCATTCAGCGGTGACACCCTCCCGTGCTTTTCTGGTCTGAGGAGATGTAAAACCCAAAGAGCCGATTCAGAAAGTGAAAGTGTCAGGCGGATGGGGTGGGGTGGGGTGGGGTGGGGGCAGCGGAAATGATCTCTTCTGGCTGGTGAAGAGTATTCCTTATATGCTTCTCTACCAATTAGCGTGGTTTTTAAGCTCGTTGCATTTCATTGCCTTGGGTGTGTGTGGGGG
The DNA here is from genome assembly GCA_004026705.1 of Nesogale talazaci. NCBI lineage: Eukaryota > Metazoa > Chordata > Mammalia > Afrosoricida > Tenrecidae > Nesogale > Nesogale talazaci. Next base: position 824 of record PVJH01047724.1, on the reverse strand, counting down.
GTGGGGGTGGGGGGGCGGCTATCAAACCACTTTATTAAGACATTTGGGCGGGGGGTGGGGGTCAGAGGGAAGGGAACAAAGGTGGCGAGACGTCCTGCTTTTTAACAACTTGTCTCGCGTTCCACAGTGTTTTAAAATTAAATAAATATATTACAATACTATTTTTGAGTTCTGTGAACATTTTTTTTGCTCCATATAGACCAAATTTTTAATCAAGAAGCCTCCCCCCGCCCCTTCCCACTGGTCAATGGTGTCCCGCTTAAAATCTGGTCACTTTATAAATAGTGCAGCCTGAATGTCTTAGCCTTTTCAGCAGGGGTTTGAGTTCTGCGTGTAATGTCGACTGTGGTGGATGGCTTCTAAAGATGGGCAAAGCTGTCCTGCTCACCCCACATAATCTTTTCTAGTGGAACATCAAGGTAACATCGGTCAGCCCCCCCACCCCCACCCCCTTTCTGGGCTGGCTCCAGGATTGCTTTGACCAATAGAATAAGGTGAAGGTGGTGTGAGGGGACTTCCAGTCTCCCTCCCACTTAAGAACCTTGGCACTTCCTTTTTCTTTAACCCTAAGGAAACCAGTCACCAGGCAGAGAGAGATACAGACAGACAGACGGAGAGGGAGCACGTGGAGGAGAAGCCAGCTTCCCCACACAACAGCCACAATCACTACTCCAGACTTGGGTGGGGTCCTCTCGGTCCTGCCCAAGGTCCCGGGGGCCCTGCTCAGGTCTAGTGGAGCCCCCCAACTCTGTTGACCACAGAAGCTTGAGACAGTGAAGGAAAAGCTCCCTCTGCCTCTTCTTATGCCTCTCCCAGTCCCTTCA
>PVJH01047723.1:0-11262 GCA_004026705.1 Nesogale talazaci | reverse complement strand
CCCCAATAAACGAGACTTGATCAGAATCCTGTCTTGTCTCCATTTCTCGCGTCTCCTGTCCCCCCAATTCCCGCTCCTCCTTCCAGGACTTGCGAATTACGGACCCGCAGGCCGGGACAGTCCAGCCCTCCCACGGTCTGAGGGACAGTGAACTGGTCCCCCTGTTTAAAAGGTTTGAGGACCCCTGGTCTAGAGCAAGAAAGAGGAGGACGGATAGATGTGCGTCGAGCCCGGGCCAAGGTGGAATGGAAAGGATGTGAATGGGGCAGTGCTTCCAACAAGGAGGCTCAAAGGGAGAGTTCAACAATGTGTCTCAAACGGACAGTGAGTGCCGACCAGGTCCAAGACGCTCTTCTCATGCGGGGTCACTGGGGTGAACAAGGGGATGGGGATTGGTAGACAGGCTGAGACACCAAGAAGCGCCGGTGGCATACATGTTACACCCAAAGTCGACCGTTCAAGCCCACCAGCTCCTGCTTGGGAAGATGTGGTCGTCCGCTTTGGTAACCATTTACACCCTGCTCTGTCCTACTGAGCTGCTTTGAATCAGATTGACTTGAAGGCAGTGGGTTTGATTTTTGTTTTTCCCAAGGGGGGCTGTTTCTGGAAAAGAATCTAGCAGCATGCACCAGTAACCCTTAAAGCTATTTATCATTTTGATCCAATAATCCGATAGCTGAAGGAGAGCCTCAGAGATGTGCACTTTAGGTACACCTATATTCAGCACAGTGTTGTAGCAAGAAACACCTCGTCGCTCCAGGACTCCATAGACATCACCTCCAGGAACACTTCCCTAATCCTTCAGTGACAGTGGTTCTCTGTGCACACCTCTGTTTCATGACACCAGAGGACTGTTGTAACGGCTGCTGACAACAAATTCAGGACCAAGCAAGCTCTTAAATAAGGTGACCAGGGCTGAGCTCCGGTGGCGTAGTGGTTGTGCGCGGGACTGCGGCCCACTGGTACGGAGGTTCAATTCCAGCAGTGGGGCTGGACCTCCTACTCCCACCACCGGAGAGCAGTGTTGCCCCCCCAAAAAAAAGAAGAAAGAAAATGTTTTGAAAATGATGGTGGCGGGCTGAGCCCCGGTGGCGTAGTGGTTGTGCGCGGGACTGCGGCCCACTGGGACGGAGGTTCAATTCCAGCAGTGGGGCTGGGCCTCCTACTCCCACCGCCGGAGAGCAGTGATGCCCCCCCCCCCCCAAAAAAAAGGTGACCAGACATCCCGCTTTTGGCAGGACAGTTCTGATTTTTGTCAATTTGTCCAAGTCCTGCGGCATTTTAATTTTTATTTAATAAATATATTACAATACTATTTTTGTGTTCTATGAACTTTTTTGCTGCTCCATATAGACCTTTTTTTTTTTTTTTGAGGGGGCCATCACTGCTCTCCAGCAGTGGGAGTAGGAGGCCCAGCCCCACTGTTGGAATTGAACCTCCGTCCCAGTGGGCCGCAGTCCCGCACACAACCACTACACCACCGGGGCTCAGCCACCCCCTAGACCAAAGTTTTAATCAAGAGCTCCCCCACACACACACACACCTCAACCTGGTCAATGGTGTCCCGCTTTACCAGTGTTAACATCTGGTCACCTTATAGCTTCTAAGACTTAGAAGCAGGACCATAGTTTTTGCCTGGTCACAGCTGGGCTCAATAAGCACAGTGCTTCAAAAGCACGAGCTGCCTTTTGGTCCCCAGAGCAAAGCGGGGGCCATCTCTCCCTTGGGTGTCCACAGTGGGAGGTCATGGGTCTCTTTCAGAATTTGTTAAAGTGTTGCAATCACTCCAGTCCATGAAGAACAAACCTGTACTACTTAGAATGTGCTAGCCGATTGACACTTCATCCTTACAGCGTCAGAGTCTCATTTTTCAGAAATCGAGTCTTGCCTACATGCCCAGGGATCCATTCATTACAGAGGCAGACTTGGCCTGCAAAAAAGGTCGATTTAGAAAACACCAACGCTTTCTGCTACACCCAGTTCCTTTGAACTCAGGGAAGAGAGAGTTTTGCTCACCTTTCCATGCTCAGTCCATCTTAGGCGTTACCTGGTAGGCGTTGGGGGCTGCTTAACACCCAGAGGAGCGGTTCAAACTCTCGCCACTCTGTGGGAGAAGGATTGTCTCAAAAACCCCAGGGAGTCGTTCCACTGCTCAGAATCGGATTCAACTAGATGGCAGTGATTTTTTTTTTTTTAAACTTACTAGAAGGCAGCGCTGGGAACCAAAGGGTTAAGCGCTAACCTGTAACCCAAATGTCAAACCCACCTAGCTCCTCGTAGGAGGCAAAGTTCACCTGGCGAAGATTACAAGCTGTTCTGCCATGTCCGACTCTACGTCAGGGGATTTTGAGTTTGGGCGAAGAACTTCCCAGATTGATTGCTGCTGAGCAGGTAATAAACTCGCTGACGGTTAGGCTTTCTGCTCTTGTCAAGATTGCGTCTCGAAACTCTGTAATAGGGTCCTTACGACTTGGAATGCACGCCCTGGGTTCGGAGTGAATGAGTGTGCGGCCGTGGCTAGTGACGTTCCCTCCTGCGCGCCGTACAGAAAAGAGCCAATCACAAGTTGGCGATACAGACGCGTCAACAAACCCGGAAGAACTCGCATTCGCAAATCGTTTTCTCCTCCCTAGGCACCGCCTGGTGGTTGGTATGGGACCACTCTACACGCTGGAGGACTCAGGGAGCATAACCAATCGTTAGGCGAGCCGGCGTGCACGTGGTCCAAAGGTTGATTCACCATTGGTTAGAGAGTGGCAAAGCCCGCCCCCTCGCCTCCGCCCGCCCCTTTAAGTAGGCGCCGCAGCGTCGGCTCGGCCTCTCGGCGGCTGCGAGGTGAGTGGGTCTGCTGCGAGCTCCCCGGCCGGCCGGGTGGGCTGGGAGCTGGGTGGGATGGCGGCGGCCTGCGGTGATGACATCCCAGTGAAAGCACGTGTTAGACTGCTGACGTGGGTGATGCGAACTCGAGTCTGAGCCGGGCCACCGGGACTGCAGGGAGCCGAGGGCGCCGGCCTGGGGAGCGCTCCGCTCAGACCCCGCTCTTGTTCTTGCAGATTGTCGGCCTGCTGTCGTCGGAGCGCCCAGCCCCCCCCCCTCCCCAAAGCGACGGTGCAATAAAGTGACTTGCTCGCCCCCCTCTCTGTTGTCCGAGTCCTTTGTCCTCCACGCGCTGCCTTTGAACCCGCCGCGCCTGCCCGTGGCGCTGGGGGTTAAGCTGCAGCGCCAGAGCGAGAGCTCGCGCATAACTGGGGCCGCCAAGCCTCTGCGGGCGGCCCTTTTAACCGCGAGCGACACGGCGGCCCTGGGCCTGGAGGCTGCGCAGTAACCTTGGGTGGGGGGGTGGGGCATAGGGTGGTCTCTGGGCCGAGCTTGGGCCTTGAGGTACCTGGAGGGAATTGGCTTTGGTCTTGGAGGGCGGCTGCTGGGTTTGAACCGTCAACCCTGTGGGCCGCAGTCCTGCACAACCACCACTGGGCCACCGGGGGTCAGTTTGGTCGTGAGTTACACGCCAACTAACTGCGTGTTTGACAAGTATTAGACCACATTGAGTCTAAATGTCCCCAAACTACCTATTTTAAGATTTGGGGTGGGAGCGTTTAGCACGTTTTTCAGGGGAGGGGGTCCTTAATTACAAGCTTCATTTTATGATGTCTGAGGAGAGGTGCTTCAGGGTGGCCCATAGAGATCCTTTGGGCGGGCGGGCGAGCATCACTGCCCTCTGGTGGGGATGGGCCACAGTCGCGGCACTCAACTACTTTGCCACCAGGGATTAGCCCTATAGAAATCCTATATATTAAAAAAAAAAAGCTTGGCTTTGCTCTCCTGAACTCTTGAAGCTCACTGAAGTGACGGTCTCTTGCTACCTGGAATGAGGACCCCTCCCAGAGGGATGCCTATGAGGCTCAAGTTTACTGGTGGCCCCACACTGATAGAAATGGACCCCAACGACCCTGTGGCGGTGGGTTGTATTTGGGGCTGTTGATATCAAGGCCAGCAGTTAATGCCCACCAGCCATCTGGACAGAGGAAGAATGAGGCCTCAGAACCCCCAAACGAGTAGTCCTAGGACATGGGTTCACTGCCATGCCCTTAAGGGAGGGTGGGTAAGTACTATAGATGGCACAGATGGGGTATGATTGCTCCCTTCCTTAAGGGAGACGTGGTTTGGTTCCCTGCCAGAGGGCACGCTGTGCTTCTGAAAGTTTCAGGGCTTTACAGTGCTGCAGGAAGACCTGGTGATAGCCAGTGGGAGCCACACGGTAGTGGGGAGGACCTGGACTGTGCTCAACTCTGGCCTGTGCCGCCGTCAGGAGGGGGCGCCACCTGACAGCAGAGAACATCTGAGGGTTGTGCCCTGGCCAGGACCCAGTCAAAATAACATGCTTATCTAGTACTTGAGAGGTTTATTTTGTGAAACAATGCAAGCGGTGATAAGTCCCCACATACTATTTAATTAGTGCAATAGGGTACAATCCCGATCATCTCTAGACAGTAGTGCATCTAGTCCTTTGCCCTTTAGTTATTGCACAAAGGAATTATGAAGAGCCGTGAACGAGACATGCGGACACACCTGACAGGGAAACCAGGCTTCACAATGAGAACAGTACACAGGCTGGAATGGTCAAGTAGTTTAAGTTGAAATGTTTTTAATGGTGCAATTAAAATAATCCAGTAAGGTCTCAAATATATTAATTTCTTTAAATTCATGTTCAGGCAAGGTGCTGTTTTTTTGTTTTTAAAAAAAAACAAAAACCACTATTAGCTTTGTCCACAGATGGAAATGATCAAAATTTACTCAAGGTAATTTTGATGTCAAATGCAGCTTCAAAAAAAAAAAAAGTTAATTACTCCCCTCCCCCCCAAAGCAAATTACACCATTAGAGGGAACTCCCAAACATGTAAACTAAACATTCTGACACAAATGCACAAAAAATAAACTTGGCAACATGAAGGGAAGGTCACATTGAGTTCTGAGATGTGTAGTGTTCGGCTGCTGGGCAAACGTGCCTCTTAATGGGAGGGCAGTTCTCCATTTTGGCCACTGGACAAGGAAAACGGCCCACCAAACAATCTCAAACCGCTGGGCTGGGGACTAGCAGCTGGGTTCCTCCGTAACTTGCAGGGCAGAGAGTAGGTGCCCGGTGGGAAGACTGCGTTCTTGCCCCACAGTGCAGTGGCAGGGACAACGAGTCGTGTACAGTGTCTGACAGTCCATGTGTGCTCATGTCTGAGAACACTCGGGGTTAGCGACACCCCAGGCAGGTGTCTGCACCTCACTGGGCAAAGGCTCGGCCTGGTGTGATCTGGCTTTGCCGAATGGCGACATCAATCCCCCATCACCACTTGAGCGGATTGTGTGTGTGTGTGTGTGTGTGTGTGTGTGTGTGTGCGTGCTATGGCTACTTGCTTCCAAAATGCACAATATGGAAAAGAGGCAATTGCTATGCCATCTCTTCACCATGGGTGAGATGACTCACGAGATCGCGCGCCCACCCTGCGCATGCTTCCGCACAGCTCTGGGGGTGTGGAGCGTGGCAGGTGGTCGCGCCTAGAAACTGGAGAAGTGATTTTTAAAGAGTCCCGTGGTGCACTGGCTGCCCGAGGGAGCGCTTTGGAGGAGTGAGGGCACGGGGAAGCCTCCCAGTTGGACAGCTGTGCTCCTGATGTGCTTTTACTCCCACCCCCCCCCCCCCCCCCCCCCCCAACTGGTAGACTTGAGCAAGCCCCTGTGTGTCACATGTAACTTCTGTGATGTCCGGCCGCAGGCAGTCCAGACACCGGTCCGTGGCTGCATGGAATGACGCCTCACAGTGGGATGGGCACCAGCAGGCAGAGGGCTGAAGCAGTCTGTGTGGGCACGGCAGCTGTGGCACAGGTGAAGGCCGGGGCCTCGGCGCAGCTGGCAGCCACGAGTCCACACGCTGGGTGCCCAGCCCTCCTAATACTGGGAGGAACGGCCGCTCACCCGTCACGGCTGCTCGGCCGCCTCCACCGCTGGGTCCTTGAGGAGGCAGGAAGTGGAGCGAGGGTCCATGGCCGAGTGCATGATGGGGATATAAACGTCGTCCATGTTTGGCATGACAAACACTTTCTGCAGAAAGAGAGATCAGCCAGGGAAGAACATTTGCTCAGAATGTTGCCCATGGCTCCAGTACTAGTTTAGGCTGTGGGCAAAGATTATAAAAGCATGCGGAAGAACTTTCCTAGATATTCCAAACAAATGCCCCTGGTTCTTAAGCTTGGGAGGAGCCACCGAATCACCCTGCTAAGGCCCGTGGGCGCGGCACGACGCTTCCTGCCGGGCGGTTTGCTGCACGAGGCGCACCGTATTGCCGGCCAAGCCGCCACTCGGCGGGCAAATGTGAACCTGACCCCAGCCTCGGGCTTTACACTCACCTCCGGTGCACGTCAAGACCAAGCAATGTCTCAGACTGAAAGAAACGGATGCTTTTGATGATGACATTGGCAGGGAAGATTAAGTATACCACGGACTTCTGGGATAGTGAACAAATCTCTACTGGAAGAAGTACAGCCAGAATGCTGGTTAGGAAGAGGGCGGGCACTTTGTCTCAGGTACCTTGTTGTCAAGAAGGGCAAGTCCCTAGAGAAGGATGTCATGCTGGGTAAAGTGGAGGGTCATCGGACAACGAGGCCTCCAGTGACACGCTGCGTAGGCTCCCTCCCCATAGGAATGCACTACAGAAGATACGGCTGGGGAAGGGGCAGCCAGTGCAAGGGAGGACTGGAGGGCTGGTCCCCCACAGGACGGCGCCCGTCCCTTCACTGACCCATAGTGCTATGGGGGCAACCTTGGAGACAGTGCAGGACTTGTGCCTAGTCTGACTCCCCGAGCCCACCCTGCTGCGGTGAGACAGGAAGCCAGCGCAACAGAACGGCAAGGGGCGCGAAGCAATGAAGTCCCTGGGGAATCCCCAAAATAGACACTTTGGGAGCAGGGCGTGGCCCCTCATCAGACGTCCATCAGGAAAGTCATAGGGTCAACAGACAGATCTGGAACTATTTACAGGCTTTTAAAAATTTCATGTCTATATAAGAGAGGCAGGATAAACAATCCCGAGGAGAAAACCATGGGGCTGATGGTTCCGGAGGAAGGGGAGAGGGGGAGGGGCAGGAAAGGAAGGTGGTAACCAACGATCCCAGGGAAAAGGCAGCAACGAGTGATGTACAATGGATGGCAAGGGCAGTACAGAATGCTTGATGGGCTTTGATCAAATGCAATGTAGCTGAGAGGAATTACTGAAGGCCAAATGATAGTGGGGCAAGAGGAAAGTGGAAAGAACTAGGAGGCAAAGGACATTTACAGAGATCTAAATACAGCCGTGCTACATTTACCTATGCAAATATATTTATAGATAACAATAGGGATATAGATCTATGTACCTATACTTATGTTAAGTACCAAGGTAGCAGACAGACATTGGGCCTTGACTTAAGTACTCCCTCATCTTGCTGTTCTGTTGCACTCCTTGTTGTGTGTGTGTGTGTGTGTGTGTGTGTGTGTGTCCCCGTCCAGCATTGTCCCCTATAGCAGTATGGGTCAGTGAAGGGACAGACACTGTCTCGTGGGGGACGGGTCCTACAGTACTCTGTGCACTGGCTGCTCCTCCCCCGAGCGGAATCTCCTGCGTTGTCGTCTGGAGTGCATTCCTTGGGGGAGGGAGTCCACGTTGCATGTCACCGAAGGCCTAATTTTCCGATGACCCTTAAGGTGGGTGGAGAAAGGGGGACTGATGGTAAGCCTCGGGACAATTGGGTGGGTGGTCCCATACCATACCAGGCCCTGTTTGCTTTGTGGCACACAGGGTCACCGTGAGCTGCAACAGACTTGGGCACTGCACAGCCCCACCAGCGAGCAAAGCAGGGGCAGCCGCTGCTCTCAGGGACACCACTGGAAATGCTCCCAGGAGCCAAGATGCAGCCACGCTCCTCACAGGACTGCCGAGCCCTGAGTCCGCAACACGAGGAAATCTGTCCTCCCAGCTTCTGCCAACACGAAGCCTAAGCTACTCTCTCTCTCTCTTTTTTTTTTTATTATTTTATTTTTATTTTATTTTATATATATTTTTTATTTTTAGTTTTAGGCATCACTGCCCTCAGGTGGTGGGAGTAGGAGGCCCAGCCTTTGCTCCGTGGAGCCGGAATTGAACCTCCATCCCAATGGGCCGCAGTCCCGCGCACAACCACTACGCCACCGGGGCTCAGCCTCTCTCTCTCTTTCTTTCCACACCAAAAGCACACACAGCTCTGTGAAGGAAACCCGATGACAGCCCAACATTGGAGGGACAATCAGTGATGGACAGTCATGGTGCTCTGCTTCGGGGACCACAAACTGACCACAAACACGTGCCTAGGCAATGCCTCCCACCCTCCCGCTGCAGCTGCCGCCGTACAAAGACAAGCAAGAAGCAGCTGCTGTGGGAGGGGGCTGCAGGCACCCTGGGATTCCTAACTTGCCTCGGAAGCACGAGGCAGCCTTCTCAGCTCCTTGTCCCGAGCACCCACCTACCGTCCCAGGGCGGGATCGAGGGAGATACCGAGGGTTCCGGCTGCCTCCCTCACTAGGTTCAAAGGGCTTATCCTTTTGGCAATAATTAACTTCTCAGGATGGATTCTCAGCTATGGCTCAATCTCTAGCGTTTAAGTAATAGGATCTCCACCCTCACCCCCACAAGGAAATAACCACAAACCCCAGCACCACAAAAATAATGTGGATCTTCTTCAAACAACCAATTTCATTAGAAAGTAAATAAATTGTTTGCTGAGCCATAAAAAGAGCTTCTTGAAAGACTACGGTGTGTCTCTAATGTCTGGCCCTAACTTGAGATGCCGTTCCCCCGTGGACTTTTTGAAGCTCCCTCATTTCCCTATGGCTGTTTCCTGCACACGGAGAAACAGACTGAGGGAGTGAGGAGTTCCAGTGCCTGGGGAGAAGGGCCAGGCCGACTCACCTCTGGGCTGCCAGGGGAGGAGGTATTCTCGCTTACAGAAGGACTTCAAGGAAGAACTTCCCTGAACACAGTCTGGCTATCACGAGCTTACCGATTCAGGGCCCCACACTGGAGAAAAACCAAGTCCATGGAGAATCCTCCTTGGAGAAAAGAGGTGCTTGTCTAGAAAGGTCTTATTTGAGAAAGTAGACAACGTTCATCATTTCGGTCTTTGGGGCTTCCTCTGGAGGAGACCCTGGGAATTCTGGAGATGGGGTACAGAGTCCTTGAAGGGGTATGTTTCACCCTATATAGGTGGAAAGTCCACTGGGTTTTCCAAAGAAGAAGTGGACTCAAAACAAAGTCAGCACTGTCCCCCCGGGTGAAACCCCAGATGAGACACAGGGCTCACCTGAAACTCTTGCTCCAGTTTCTTCTCGATCCAGTCTGTCACATGAACTAAAGTCACTTCTCTCTCTCCAAGTTTTGGCCGAGCTTTTAGCTCCACGTATGGCGGCTTCCGGAAACCATACCTTTTGAAGACAATGAAGAATAAGCACAATCAGAAGCAAAGACAGACGGAATTCCTGGGCCAGCCCTGGTCAGGATGAAGAGTGATCACAGAAGCCGCAGCAGAGCTCCCTGTCCCTGGGCTGGGTCTCAGGGCAGGAGGGGACCCGAGGACTGGGAAAGCCACGAGGCACTGCTAGAAAAGTCCGTAGCCTACTCCCCGTTCTGTCTCCTCATTCCTCCTAAAATGGCAATGCCCATCCCCCTCGTTTTATTTATTTATTTTTTTGCTTAAGAGGAGAGTCCGCATACAAAAGGAGTCCCGGTGGGGGCACACTGATTCTGTACCCGCTGCCCCACCAGCCCCTCGAGCCAAGGAGGACCAGCAGGCTGCTCTGGACAGATGACGGCCGTGGAACCCTATGGGCCCATTCGACTCCACCTGACCGGGCAACTAGCAGTCGGACTTCGTTGCTGATTTGGCTTGGTTTTGTGTACAAAGCACAAAGAAAAAGATGTCTCTGCTCTCTGGATCTGCTCGCTGAATCTCGGCTTCCCCATGGCGTAGGCTGGCACTCTTCGTAAGGCCTTCAGGTGCCCGACGGTGTGCCCTTTATTGACCCAAGCCCCACAACCTGCCATGATTGCTGTGTTGAGAAACATCACAAAGGTGTGAAAGGGCGACATTTCTAAACGCTCCATGTGGAGAAGTCCCTGTTGGTGGCTCGGGGCACATGGCTCAGCCCGATGTCCCAGAGGGCCTGCCTGCCCTGCCCTCTAGCTTCCAGAGGCTTAGGAGTAGGGGAGGAAGCCATGCGGGACTGGCCACCTACTTCACACACAAAGGATTCTTTTAAGAGCTGGAAGCCTGCACATCAGGGCACCCGTGGTGGTTATTCGTGGATGGCAAGATTCTGTTTGTCCTTCTGGGCTTTAACTGCTGTTTTCTTATTAATGTCACCCATCTTCTTCTTTTTTTTTTTTTCTTGAATAAAAATGTGCTTTAAAACAAATCTGAAAAGGAGTTTTGATTGGGAAATCGCCTTCCCATCATCAAGTGGGGAGCTGAGTGGTAAACCTCAGCCTGATGATTTCTACAAACTCCAAGACACTGACCACTGGGTTTTGCCGAGTGCAGCTGAAGGCCCAGCTCTAAGGCAGGCACCGTGTGCACTCAGCCCAGACCGCCAAAGCACCTGTGGATTGCAGTGCTTCCTGGCCTGGGTCCAGTTCCACCTTTTGGAGGAGCGACTGGGTCTGTGTGCAACTGGTTCAGCTGATGACAGCACCCAACTAGCCCGGCTGCCAAAATGACATGTTCTTGCTCCTCGACAGGGAGGCCTGACTCCGGGAAACATTCTCTGAGCCTGGATGTGTGATCCACACCTGTGGGAACAATGCCACTGTGCTTACAGGGATGCCGTGCAGGTTGACCAGGTGACGCCGTCACCGACAGGCCAGGGGTAGAACGAGGGCCTCACCCGTGGTAGCTGAGGGTGTGGTGGAAGAGCTGGCTTTGGAGAGGACGAGGACAGAAGACGTTCACCTCATCGCATCAATTTCATGGACCAGGGTGAGCGGCTCCCAGTGTGGTACCATGAACCTTTAAACCTTTCTTTCATGGAAGAAAGAATCCTATCTACAGCTATCATGATAGTTTTGTGGAAAAGGCTAGAAAGTGCTTCTGCCTGGGAGAAAGTGCTTTGCATGCTCTCCAGGCCATGCAGGCAGGGAGTGCGACTGTCACACAACAAGGGAGCCCCCAGCCACCCCGGAGGGGCCCCTACGCACCAGATCCGGTCAGT
>PVJH01047722.1:0-11096 GCA_004026705.1 Nesogale talazaci | reverse complement strand
TGTAGGAGGCCCAGCCCCACTGCTGGAATTGAACCTCCGTCCCAATGGGCCGCAGTCCCGCGCACAACCACGACGCCACCGGGGCTCAGCCCCAAGCTCAGCATTTTGGTTGGGATAGTAACCTCGAATGCTTTTTCCCATCCGTGTGAATGTGATTCCTGTGTATTTATCTGGAGCAGTGGTTCTCAACCTTCCTAAAGCCTTCACCCTTTAATACAGTTCCTCTGTTATGGTAACCCCCCCCCACCATAAAGTTATTTTGTTGCTATTTCATGATTATGAATCATCATGTAATATCTGACATGGAGGATGTGCTTTCATTGTTACAAATTGAACATCATCAAAGCATGGTGATGAATGACAAAAACATTATGTCATTATATACTACGAAATATCTATTTCTAATTACAAATCCATGAAATTTTGTCGTGAAGCATGGTGTAGCATGGGTAATAGTTTTTGCATCCACAACTCTTACGTGGGCGTGTGTTCATGGAGGCGGGCCCGCCTGGAGTGGAATAAAGGAGTGTGTCTGGGTTCCTAAGACCATGGGAAATACGTGTTTTCTGATGGTCTTAGGCGACTCCTGTAAAAGGGTCGTTGTTTGACCCCCAGAGGGATCATGACCCACAGGTTGATATCAGCCGAAGCAACTTCTACGTTTTTTAGATGCCATTGATGCTTTTGACAAAAGGTATTTGCAATGAATCCCCTGCTCAGTTTTTCCTCATTTCCTACTTTCATATTTCAATCATCAGTAATTGCACAGCCCAACCTGCTCTCTCCCCAAAATGTTTATTTGCCCTCGGTGTCTTGGTTTTTAGGTCTGATCCTGCTATTATTTGAGATGCTACTTTAGAAAATTGCATTGACTCCCACGACCACCAGAGGTCAGTGATGCCAAAAAAAAAAAAGAAAGAAAATTGCATTGAATAGGCCAACCACATCCCCTTCAGTTTCTTAGACATGGTGTTCCGCTATATCTTGAGCTATTAATTTATATGAATTTATCATCCTAATTAGAAATGAGAGTTCAAAGCAACAAAGCCAACATGGTGGAAGAACACCAGCCTGTGTGATGACCATGAGATGTCAAAGGAATCGGGTATCCAGCATCAAAGAACTAAAAGTTATATCATTATAAATGAAGGGGAATACAGATTGGGGACCCAAACCCATATGTGGGGGAAGCAGCATCCCCTTATAAAAGGATCACAGGGAAGAGACAAGTTAGTCAGGGTACAAGGTAGCAACAATGAAATATGCAACTTTCCTCTAGTTCTTAAACTATTATGATCCCAATTCTACCTTACAAATCCGGCTAGACCCGAGGATGTACACTGGTACCCATAGGAACCAGAACCATGGGGAATCCAAGACAGATGATCCCGTCAGGACCAGTGGTGAGAGTGGCAATACCGGGAGGATGCAGTAGAAATGGGGAACCGATTATAAGGATCTACATATAACCTCCTCCCCGGGTTCTGGACAACAGGGAAGTGGGTTAAGGGAGACATCGGACAGTGTAAGATGTGACAAAATAATAATTTCTAAATTATCAAGAGTTCATGAGGGATGGGGGAGCGGAAAGGAAGGGGGGAAATGAGGAGCAAATTCCAAAGGTTAAAGTAGAAAGAAAATGTTTTGGGAATGATGAAGGCAGCAAATGTACAAACGTGCTTTGCATGCAATGGATGGATGGATGGATTGTGATAAGAGTTGTATGAGCCCCCGATAAAATGATTTTTTAAAAAATGAGAGTTCAGACTTACAAATTACAGGATAAGAAAAAATAATCAGGAAATGTTTTAAGAATCATTAGATAGGGCTGAGCCCCGGTGGCGTCGTGGTTGTGCGCGGGACTGCGGCCCACTGGGACGGAGGTTCGATTCCAGCAGTGGGGCTGGGCCTCCTACTCCCACCACCGGAGAGCCGTGATGCCCAAAAAACTAAAAAAAAAAAAAAGAAAAAAGAATCATTCGATAGTAAGCGACTTCGGAGGGAAGCTGTCTATGAACCCGGGGTGGCTAGATGGTTGTGCACAGAACTGCCAAGCAGCAGCAGCAGGAGCAAGGCTGGGCTTCCTGCTTCCACCAGGGCAGTGGTGCCACACACACACACACAAGGAAAGAAAGAAATTATAAAGCCAAACATCTCAAAATGTAGATCCCATAGGTGGGAACCTAACCTCAGAATTATAAATACTTCCCCAAATTTGAGAGAAAAAGCGGTCTCACAAGTGGAGAGGCTTACATGAAAGTGCTTGGGCGTTGCCAACAATCTCTCTCGCAGATGTCAGGCCTTCACCCCGCTCATTCTCCAGGACTGTTTCTGGATGGCTCTCCTGAACTCATTCCACCATCGCCTTCTTCTACCATGGGCCCTGGCGGTTCTCCTTATGCCAACCCAGAGAAGGCATCAGGTTTGCTAACTTGGTAGCCTGCCCGTGAGAAATCACTGACTCAATTCGCCTTTAGGTTTGTGGATACTCGATTTTCAAAATTACAAAGGAAAGGGTTGGCTATGAGAGGAGACAAACCGGGCTTCCCTGGCTGCGCTCTCTGGCCTTGAAACCCACCCAGGAGCTTAAGCTGCTCCTGTCACTTTCTCTGCTGTCCCTTCCCTTCTCAAAAGTCCTTCCCTATTCCAAGAAAGCCGTACATTTCATTCCTTAAAAAGAGAGAGAATATATTTCCAATCAAGGCTTATAGTCTAGGGGTGTGCACGCACCCTCCCCCCTAATTACAGGCAACCACACATGCAACAAAGTGGGCTGTCCTCTAACCTTAAAGATTGCTGTGTACACAGAGGGAGTAACCTAACATGAGTGCTGGGGCAGTTAGGGTGGCTGCCTCCAGAGCCTAGAGGGCTCCAGCATGTATCCGCTCCAATAGAGAAAGCTGCCGGCTACACAGCAATCAGTAACCTTATGGGAGGTTATAGAGAGAAACAATATTCATTAAGAGTCTGTGATTGGGACTTGCCTCTAACCCACAAGCGTGAAGGCCTTCCTCTACCCCCAGCAAACCCAGCCTGGCAGGCTTAATATAGGAGACTAAAGGATCCATCTGCATACACCCACCTCTCTTTCTCTGCTTCTCACACGGGACTAATTCAGGCAGGATAGTTGTCCAAGTGCCGTCTCCACCACCAGCCGCTCTGCCCAGCACACAGCCAGTGTAGCAACTTTCTCAGCTCTTAGCTCTGCGTGGGATCTCTTAAGAGTATGTATGGAGACGCCCTTTCTCCTACTCCCCAAGCTGGCACACAGTGAGTGTAGCATCGTGTTAACCTTTCTTACATGCTGATACCGCTCTGTTTAAACGCTTCTTCCCCTCCATAAGCTGCTCCATTGTGAACTGGCCAAGCTCAGAGTGTAGCACTTCCTTTTTTTAAAAATCATTTTACTGGGGGCTCATACATCGTTTTTCACAATACATAAGCATACTGGGTCAAGCACCCTCACATGTTCACTTCTATTATCATTCTCCAATCATCCGCCTTTCCCCTTAAGCCCCTAGTATCGGCTTTTCCATCCCTTCCCCACTTCCCCTGCTCTCTCCTCCCCACCAACCCTCAATACTTTGTACATTGTTATTGTTGTGTCATCATGTGTTTCAGATCAATTGCTATCCCAGCGGTTAACCACTATCCTTTTGGCTGCCCAGGCTACTTAGTCTTCCTTTTTAGCCACGTATACAGATTCTAATGACCTATATGGTAGGGTGTCCTGCCCAATTCTTGAGGTCAGCCACTCCTCAATTACTCATCAGATACAAGTTAACTTTAGGTAGAACCCAATCCAACCCAGGAAATGTCAACTTGAGGAAAATTCAACGAAAGGGAAGTAAGATTTCTGGGCTAGCAAACAACCAGAGAGGCCCACTTAAGTTCCTTTCTGAACTCCTCAGCGCTTCAGTGGGAAACATCTCAAACTATGTTTTGTTTTTCATGTCACAACAAAGGATCTCAAACTCATTTCACTACAGTAACAGAAACTACCTTGGAGATAAGCCAGATAGGAAAATAGGTATCCTGTGTGTGTGTCTTGGAATGGTTAAATACTATTAAAGGCAGGTCTTAGCCCCAGCCCCGGCATTGAGTTGTGCAGACGCACTTGGTGGACTCACCTGAAAGGCTTGCCAATGAGCCTGCACCAAGAAGTGAAGGAGAGGCTGGGGACCGGCTCGTGAAAGCTCAGGGGTTGGAGACCCTCAGGAACAGAGTACCAATCTCGTACCCTTCAGGTCATTGGGGCCGAGCACCAACCCAATGATAACAATACTGTAAAACCAGAAGTTTCTAGGATTTCCTCCCTTCCAAAAGCTTTAGCTAAAACCCTGTACCGGCCACCTCACATTCATTTCACCAGATGTAAGTACTGTGTCATCATCCAATGACTGGCCAGAGTATCAAGATCCCACTGAAATACCCCAGGCTAACTCAAAGGTTGTCTTCAAGCCATGGGCTTTGTTTCCTATTCATTACTGTGTCTTCGGCACCCGCAAAGAAAACCAGGCACAAAGGTAGTGTGTGACAGACATCCGCTATCTTTATGAATAGACCATGAGAGAGAAATACTACTCTGTGGGTCCCTCTGCGTAATATGAAGTTCTAAAATTGGCAGTTTCCAATTGTTCTTCAGAGCGACCTGAGGAAATGAACTAAATCTCACCACCCCCATAGTGGCCCTTAAATTTCCCCGCAGAATCTTTTCATTTATACCGAACGGGTCACCGTGAGGCAGAAAGGACTTGAGAGCAAGAAACAAGCAACAAGAAGCCACATTCCAGATGAGAATTATCTTTTATGTTTTAAGGATCCACCTTTCTTGTCTTACACAAATGCAAAGTCCATCTGGGTCTCACTTATTTGACAAGGCACTCAATGGGCATGCACCTTGGGAGAGGTCAGATTGTTTCAATGCTGCAACATGATCTCTTTAGGATGCACTTACCAAGTTTCCTGTTTTTTGCATTTGTGATTCCTAAGGACACTTTGTCGTTACACAGTGCACTGGAACGTTTTGCTAACCCCTGCCTTCAGTGAATGTCTGAGTCTATCCTATGAGTTTTGTGGTACGTAAAATAAGATGTAATTGGGCACCGATGGCATGGCATGCATTACATTCATAACTATTCTCTGCTGCACGTGTTCTCTGTTCCCTCCTGATGGTTCACTTCTGGCAACAGGCTGTCCTATGAGGAGGACTTTCTTGTTTGTTAGTTGACCGCTGTCTGTTGATGTCTGAGCTCCCAATGGCATCGTCACTGTATTAACAGAGTTTGGGGTTAGCTTCGGGTCACTGGTAGAGGATGAGGCCTGACTAGGCGTGCCTGAGTCTACGTGCTTCTCTTCTGGCTGTTTTCTTTGATGTCTACTAAGACAAGATGTGCAGGGGGAAGTTTCCTGACACCCCCTGCAACCATGCTGCTTCTCTCCTGTGTGAGTTCTTTCGTGGGCGATAAGCTTGGGCTTCGTGGGGAAGGTTTCGGAACATTTCGTGCACTGAAAGAGCTCCTCTCTTCTGTGCTGTTTCTGATGTCTGATGAGACTTGCCTTCTGGGTCAGGGATTTTCCACATTCACTACACACATAGGGACTCTTTCCTGTGTGAAATCTCTGATGTGCTATCAGGCATGACTTCTGGTTGTAGGCTTTACCACATTCCCCGCAGACAAAGGGTTTCTCTCCTGTATGAATTCGCTGATGGATAACAAGATTCCCCTTCTGGACGAAGGCTTTACCACACTGGCCACATACAAAGGGCTTTTCTCCAGTGTGTGTTCGCTGATGAATGGCGAGAAATGACTTCTCTATAAAGCCTTTCCCACAGTCTGGGCATTTAAAGGGTTTGTCTGTCCAGTGAACTCTCTTATGTTTATTGAGCTTTGAGTTATGGAAAAAGGCTTTCCCACAGTCCGGGCACTCATAAGGTTTTTGTCCTTCATGGCTTTTTTGATGATGCTCGCTGAGTTTGTGCTTTTTAGCGAAAGCTTCTCCACAAAGGGAGCACTGATGGGCTTTCTCTGCAGTATGGATTACCTGATGAGCCATGAGCCCCGACTTCCTGCAGAAAGATTCCCCACATGTACTGCAAACATGTAGTTTCTCTAGCTTGTGC
The DNA here is from genome assembly GCA_004026705.1 of Nesogale talazaci. Taxonomy (NCBI): domain Eukaryota; kingdom Metazoa; phylum Chordata; class Mammalia; order Afrosoricida; family Tenrecidae; genus Nesogale; species Nesogale talazaci. The sequence continues at coordinate 4,972 of PVJH01047722.1, read as the reverse complement.
CTTTTCTGGCGCTTAAGGAGTTGGGACTTGGTGGTGTTGGGCATCCCACTTTCAGGGGAGACGGGTTCAGGACCACACTGCTCACGGGTAAGCCCAGCACAATTCTTGATGCCATCGCTTCTGCTCTGGTGGCTTATCGTTAAAGGGGACTTCACAGCTTTTTCACGTAAATGTCCTTTTGGGTTGAAAAGAAAATGGTTTTTGTGCTGGTGAACCGTCTTCTTCAGTGCCACGTGTCCATTGCGTGCTCCCATTCTACCCACTTTCTTTCTATTCTGCCAGTGCCCGGGCAGATGATCCTCAAATTGCCACATTTCTGGAAAAGAAGAACAACGAGTCTTTCTATCATCTCCATTAGCAGTAATTTGATTAAAACATACTTTGATATAAGGTGACTCTGTAACGACGATCCCATGTTAGGAATGTAAATGAAGCTACACTTGCATAGGAAGGGACCCGGGGCTGTATGGTGAGCTTGATTCTCCTTCCCTGCAAAGTGAGAGGAGGTCAGACGGTGCCCCACACCACGGCTACACTCACCTGAGAAAATCCCATCATGCCTTTCCTCTCCGATAGGCCACGGCTGCTCTCCTTGTTCCCACCTGGAGAGTATTTTGGGTTTGCTCCCTTGATACCCTGTCCGGGAGAAGTAACAGACTCTTAGACACACTAAATGGCCCTTTGTTTGTGAAGATTAAAGAATTTCACACGAGGGGGGAAAAATCAAAATGCTATTCACAAGAGCAAAGTAAAGGTTTTCCATTCAGGAGGGGGGGAGGGGAGTCCATATGGGCACAGCTTGGAGGTACTGCAAAAGACCGAAAAAGCAAACATGACAGTAAAGGGAGTCACATGCATTTGAGTTGGTCTGCTTCTCAGTGCATACAAAAGTTCTTTTTGCATGATACTAAATTCTATGAAGTATGCAATACATTATAAAGACTGAGCCCTGGTGGCCTAGTGGTTGTGTGTGGGACTGTGGTCCACTGGGTTGGCGATTCAAATCCAGCAGCAGCTCTCCAGGAGCAAGGCTGGGCCTCCTACTCCCACCAGAGGGCAGTGATGCGCCCCCCCCCCCAAAAAAAAAAGAAACTTGACATATTGTAAAAATCACCAAAATGTGGTACAGAGACACAAGGTAAGCACATGCTATAAACAAAATGAGACCTATAGACTCGCTTGACGCCAGATTGTCACAAGGCTTTGACTGTAAAAAAGACATTAGCTGTGAAGGAAAATAAAGTGAGGCACAACAAAACACGGTATGAAAACAACAATAAGGTATGCCTAGACCCTCTGATACAGTCAGAGTAGATGGGGAAACTGCACTTCAGCCATGCAGATACTCCTCGGCTTCCAAAAGAGAAGATAAAGATCACTCACTTTCGGTAACATGGAGCATCGCCCTTACCCACAAACACCAGGTTCTGGAAGTTCTCCAACATCACATCTCGATACAGCTTCCGTTGAGCAGGGTCCAGGATCTGCCACTCCTTCCGGGTGAAGTTCACAGCCACGTCGCTGAACGTCAGTGATTCCTGTAAAACCAAGGTCCCATTTCATAAAGTGAATTCCTCGTAATGATCCGTGAACTATGAAAAGGCAGTTATCTTGATTTCTTCTCTAGATGCTGTCACTACATATCTAGTGGTTTTTAATAACAGCTTTTAAGAAACTAAAAATCCTAATAAAATCTTTATTCATGTAATCCATCATTCAGCCATTAATCAGATTAAAAATTTGTACAATGCATGGCAGTGGACTCCTGTTACTAAGCTAGAAACTTGTGGATGAGTTTATGTACAAATGTAAACATACACTAGTTTGTGTGTCTCTAAGTATGTGACTACCTATATACTGAGATAAATGAATGTTAGCATCATCAGGTTCCTACAATCACTACTAAAATTCAGAGCTGATACCAAAACCTAGAGAAAAAATTCCATTATCTGAATTATAAAAATAGCATGTCTAATAAGTGTGTTCCATCTGGAGGAAAGAATTCATGAAGCGACCGAACATATTTCAAAAAAGAAACTGGATGAAACTGAGAAACACACACACAAGCAGCTACATAGACACACACACACATATGCTTACATATGAAGAGGCACCCTTCAAAAACACCCCAGAATTATGCTAGGCTGAGCAGAGCTTCTTTCCCGCTGGGGGCATATTGAGCACCTTACTCTGAGTTACTGCACCCCCTGGCATCACCTGGGAAGGTTTTTTTTTTTTTGTAAAAAAGGGTTTTTTTTTTGGCTGAGCCCCGGTGGCGTAGTGGTTGTGCGTGGGACTGCGGCCCACTGGGAAGGAGGTTCAATTCCAGCAGTGGGGCTGGGCCTCCTACTCCCACCGCCGGAGAGCAGTGATGCCCCCACAAAAAAAAAAAAAAAAAAAAAAGGGTTTTTTTTGTAAAAGCAGTTTTGCTCAAAGCTCATTTTTTTTTGTGATGCTGATTTAAGAGGAGAGTGGTGTGGCTGTGAATTTTGTTTCCTGCTCGGGAAAAATGCTGCGACAACGGTTGTGATGTTGAACATGGCTTATAAGGCCAGCGCTGTGGGGAAAGCTAAAGTGGACGCGTGATTTTCACGTTGATTGATGACATACCTTGTTCCAGACAAGTTTAGTCAGCTTCCAAATGAAGAAAATGCTGACGAAACGTGTGCCCTTCTGCTCAGAGACTCATGACAGACCGCCGAAGAGATGGGGCGGTTGTCTGCACTATCTTGGAGCTTGGTTGAGTGAATTCTAGCAGAGTTGGGAACTAGAAGGGCTGCTGGGAAATGTGTGCCTCGGGTGCAGGCTGACCAGGGAAAAGGCCGTCTAGGGGCAACAGGCCTGCTTTGAAAGAACAGTTCTGAAGAGACCCAGACTTTTCCTCAAGGTCATTACTGGGGATGAGACAGGGTGCTCTTCTTACAATGCTGAAAGCAAACATCATTCAGTCAGTGGAAGGCGCCAACCTCACTTCACGCCCCCAAAGCTCATCAAGTGAAATCAAAGATTAAGACAATGCTCTTTTTTTTTTTGATGTGAGGGAGTTTGTTCCACCCGGTCAGAATGTTAATCAAGCTTTCTATTTAGAGCAGCAGTTCTCAACCTGTGGGTCACGGCCCCTTTGGGGGACACACAAGCCTTTCTCCGGGGTTGGCCGATTCACCACAGTGCCAAAATGACAGTGAAGAAGTAGCCACGAGAATAATTTCACAGGTGGGGAGGTCACCACAACATGAGGAATTGTTAGGGGTTGTGGCATTAGGAAGGTTGAGAACCACTGATTTGGAGGTTCTGAAAAGACCTCGTGGCCTGAGCCCCCGGTGGCGCAGTGGTTGAGTGCGGGACTGCGGCCCACGGACTTGGCGGTTCAAATCCAGCAGCGGCTCTCCAGGAGCAAGGCTGGGCTTCCTGCTCCCACCAGGGCAGTGATGGGGGCGGGGGGAGGATTTGACTCCCCATTTCCAAATCTATACTGAAACACCAGTACATCAGCAGGCATATGAAATCCATGCATTGCTCCCATTTCACAAGTCCATTTAGGGTTCGTTTCTAATTACACCTAGACCCGTGTGAGGCGAAAACCAAGGGCCCACGTGTCCATCGAGGAGGTCCATATACCACGTCCTGAGGGAAGTTAACAGGGAAAAAGTCAGGCTCTCATGGAACTCAATCCTGCCCATCCCCAAGGAAGCAGGCAGATCCAAGTCTGCTTAGTCTATTTCTCTCCAGATCAATTAGGGGCACAGGCTAGGAGAAGACAACCATCGGAAAACTACTCTTGCTGCTAACAGAATGCTGCTGTTCAGAACACCAGATGTCACAGTCTAAGAAAAGAAATATCCTGAATAAAATTCCACGAAATAATTTCTATCCTAGGATGTCCATCCTCCCCAACAGGACTCATCATTTAAATTATGATTCTCTTGTATTGGGCTGAAGAATATTGGATGCTAGTTGACAGCTAATGTACCCCACGGGATCCTCTAGTCAAATATTATGTCCAATGTCAAAAATTTAATGTACATTTCATGAATTATACACACACACACACACACACACACACCTGATCCTGCTTTGCTCCAGGTGGAAGTCAGTCTATATTTCTTTCTCGTTCCTATTGCTCTGAACGTAATTACACTTTTGAGTTTAATTTGAGCTGATAATTTATAAGATAGTTATAATACATGGAGGGTGGGGGGAAGGGAACCAGAAAATAAAGCAAAAGTCACCTGCATCTTGACCTTTTTCTTTTGTTTTCGAGACATGGCGAGCCCTGGGGAGGCCTGTGTTTTCTGGATCGACTCTCAATTTCTTTTCACACGCCTGTCTCCAGTGGAGGGCCCCGGAAGTGAGAACATGCAAGTACCTGCAACCTCCTCTTCTTTCCTTTGATTTTTGTTTTTGCTGCTGCGGGGAGACAGGGTCTGGGAGGCGGAGACGAGATGCAAAGTGAGTGGTCCTTTTTATTTCTGCCTGGATTTTGCCTGCCCCCCCCGGCACTGATCTTAAACTGAGATCCTCAATCACGTGGAATGTCTCTTGACGTAGTGTCCCCCAAGTAGATTATAACCCTGGGCACGACAGCCCCCTTGCTACAATCAGCAAGTGCATCTGTTGGCACGTTCACTTGAGGTGGCCGACGGGGCCTGTGAATTGATCGGACACGGTGGGTGGGTGTGATAGGCTTAATGGAGACACATCCTCCTTGTACCATCCGAGGCACAAAATGTTAATAAGAACTTTTCTTGCTGACCCCTGGTGGCGCAGTGGTTGTGTGCAGGGCTGCGGCCCACAGGGTTGACAGTTCAAGTCCAGCAGCAGCTCTCTAGGAGCAAGGCTGAGCTTCCTACTCCCACGATGGCAGTGATGGAGGGGCTGGGGAAGGGAAAAAAAAAAAGAATTCTTCCAGCGATCAGAAGAGACAGAGGGCTGGGCCTTGATGGCGTTAGTGGTTGAGTGTGGAACTGCGGCC
>PVJH01047721.1:0-11033 GCA_004026705.1 Nesogale talazaci | reverse complement strand
TTTTTTTTTTAATATTACTTTTTAAATGATCGGCATGCTGTCTTTCTTGACCTTGTTGGCAGTTACACAGATGTTCACCTTATAGTTACCTGTTAAACCGTACACTTCAAGTAATTTTTCTAGATCAGTGATAATTATGTAATCATAATTTTCTTAAAAAGTAATAATTTTAGGGCTGAGCCCCGGTGCGTCAGTGGTTGAGTGCAGGACTGTGGCCCGCAGGCTTGGCGGTTCAAATCCAGTGGTGGTTCTCAGGAGCCGCGCTGGGTAGCACCCACGACCACCAGAGGCAGTGATGCCAAAAAAAAAAAAAGTAATAATTTTAAAACCTGAAACTGGTACTCAGAGTTTCACTACTGCCACGAGACCCTTCTCTCACTCACCTTCCTTCTGTCTCCTCCACTGGAACTCCAGGACCACGTCGTCGTGTCCCACAAAGGTGTGCACTGGGGTGTTCAGGTCAAAGACACTCCAGAGGAGCAGGCTGTTTTCTCTGCGCAGCTGGGGCACCATCACTGTCACTAGACCATTGCTGAAAGGCTGGGGGGGAGGGGGAGAAGCGGAAAAGCCCATGATGAGTCCAGCTAGCACCTGCTGAGTCTTGCGTTACCAATGGTGGAATTCCTCCCTAACTAAAATAGAAGATGGAAGCTCCAACCTGTCTGTGGAAATTTTTTTTTTTTTTTTTACCAATACACCCTCAGTTCACCATCACATTCACCCTCCGCTTCGCTTTTGGAAGGGTCAAGAACAAATGAACAATCTGATGAAGCCAAATGCTTTCATCCCAAACATAGGTGAATAGCTCTGACCGTATGTAATAGAACATTCCTAGCTGTTCTCCACAAGTTCCCTTCTCAAGGGCGAAGAAAGGGCCTTCCCAGAATATGCATGCAAGCTTGCCTGAGAACAATCTCATGGGGCAAATGCCGTTCGTAAGCCGTGAAAGTCACTAGAAACATGCCACCTTCCGGATGCCCCAAATACTACAACGTTCTCATTTCAAGGCTGGCATGCTTGACTTATCAACACGCTCCCTGCTAGGTGGCTAAGCGGCCCATTTGGTTTATAATTAGATCCAGTTCCTTAAGGAATAAATCACAGTCACTTAAGAGCACAATTAACTTCACCTCCCTACCTGGCAGCATTCCTGAACTTCCCTGTTTCTTTTTTAAAGCAAACACATGAGTCCAGAGAAGCATTTCAAATCCTAAGAACAGAGTCAGGTTTCTTGGCAAGTGCTCCCAGTTGCAAAAACAACACACTGCCCAATTTTCTTGCATGCTCCCCACCACCCCAGGTGAACACCTCGTGGATAAAGGAAGCTTTATTCCTGCCTAGACTCTCTTTCGCATTGACATTGAAAGAAACATATCTGTGATCAGATCAGCAGCTAGCTGTGTGCCAATGGAAACACTGCTGAAAAGTCTACCTCTGTCATTTGTAGCATTTATGGCTTCTAAAAGCCTCTTCATGCACATGATTTCAAAAGGAAGACTTTGTGAATGGGTTAAATGCCACTGAGCCATACATGTGAGAGGCAAAAATGGTGATGCTGATGTAAGGGGAATTCCATCACAATTAAAAAATACACAGTAAGAGTGATTATTCAGAGTCTACAGAGGAGCAAATGCTATTCACAAGTATCACATGGCTTGCTTGCTCCTGGCCACAAAATGGCAGAGTCAGGCCCCAAACCCAGGGCTTCAGAATCCACCAGGCTCCACTGATTTGGAGCCTCAACTGCCATTCCAGCCTGTTCCCCTGCCCTCAGGGACCGTCTTTGAACTGCCCTGCGTCAGTGGAGCTATGGTCCGTAATTGTAACAGCTATCTTCCCAGCATTGATCCCCGGGTAAATTTTGGAAGAGTTAACAGTTTTAAGCTCTATCGCCTCAGTCCCAATCTCAACCAAGACGAAAGAGAAAAGTGCCCCCCAAAGAGAGTAAACATCCCTTGGACCCTTGCAAGCTCCAAGAGGAGATTTCCCGGCAAAAGGGAGGGGGCTCACTCACTGTGTATCTGGCCTTCCAGACAGGCACCTGGCAAGGGAGAATATTGAGGTATTTTCGAGGCTGGCGGTAATCCCAGAACTAGAAGGAAACAAGTGGAATCATTTCTGAAGCAAATGCCACTGAAGAACACAATCACTGAAATTAGCAAACCCTGCAGACTCTTTTTTCTTTTTGTAGAGCTGAGAAACTGCTTCAGTTTTTTTTAAAAAATGAATCTAGTTGTTGTCAATTAGGTTGGGAGAGGTACATTTCAGAGGATCACTTCTGTATTCAACAAGTCACACCACTTATCAACCTCCCGACCCATGTTCTATTTTGATACCTACCCCTGATGTCTCCTGTACCTCCTACGGCTCTCTAGCCTCCCTTCCAGCCCACTCTATGTCATCTTCAAGTCTTTGCCTGCCCTCCATTGAGAGCCGCCAGAGTCGGTTCCCTTTGGTGTCATGGTTTTTATCTTGTTTGTCCTCCTTATAGTAAAGGTCCCATCCAACATTTGTTCTCTTGTGACGGGCTTTCTTCACTCAGTCCAAATGTTCTCCAGGTCCATCCACATCAATGAGGTGCTTTGTGGTTCTGTTACAGTTTGTGATTTTATTATATTAATATTCTATTGTGTGTGGACCCATGTTTCTTTATCTGTTCTTCTACTAATGGGCATTTGGGTTGTTTCCAACTTCTTGCTACTACGATGAACAGTGCTGTGATGCACATAGGAGTGCATATATCCTCTTACGACTCTTACCTTTTTTGAGTATACAAGTATATATCCCCACCCCACCCCTGTCCCACTAAAAAATGGAAAAAAGCTCTGCTGGGTGGAGCTTACATAGTATGCATTTTTCCCTGTTAAGCAAGCATCCGGCCACTCGCTCTGGGTTAGTGCATCCAGTGGCATTGCCTAGGGAGATTCGTGGTGGTCACAGTGAACTTTTTCATAAAAGCAGTTTCACTCGAACCTCATATTTTGTGATGGTCGATTTAAGAGAACAGTATACAACTGTGAAACAAAATTTCACATTTTGTTTCCTGCTTGGAAAAAATACTGCAGAAACTGTTGTGATGTGAAACACAACTTACAATGGCAGCACTGTGAGAAAAACTCAAGTATATGAGTGGTTTTCTCTTTTCTTTTTTGAGGGGTGTGGGGGACATCACTGCTTCTGGTGGTCGTGAGCACTACCCAGTGCTGCTCCTGAGAACTGCCGCTAGATTTGAACCGCCAAGTCCACAGGCCGCTGTCCCGCACTCAACCACTTACACCACTGGGGCTCAGCCAGGTTTTCTCTTTTCAAAAAGGATGACAAACCTCGTTCTGGATGTGTGTCAATTTCCCAAACAGTCAAAAATGTTGACTCATGCATTTGGAGTTTGTTCCACCAGGTCAGACTATTAATCAAGCTTCTATTTAGAGGTTCTGAAAAGACTATGTGGCTGTGGGCGACATAAAATGGCCTGAACTTTGACAGGCGGGGGACTGGTCTTGCTACCACAACAATACATCTGCTCATAAAGCCATCTCAGTCTGCCTGTTTATGGCAAACTCCAGCATGCCTCTCTTGCCTCACACACCTGGCTCACCCGACTTTGCTCCCTGCAACTTCTCTCTGTTTCCGTAAATGAAGAGGGACATGAAAGGTTAATGATTTGATGACATAGAGGAGATGGAAAAAAAAATGAGGGAGGTGCTGTCAGTCATCCGCACAGATGAGTTTGAAAACTTGTTTCTAAGAATGGAATTGCAGATTTGACAAATTTGCAGTGTAATGGAGTACACTGAAGGTGATAAGGTTGTTTTGTAAAAAAAATCTATATACATAGCCTTGAGAAATAAACTCCAGGTTTTTTGGAGGGTTCCCCCACATACCCAGCAGAGGGATTGCTGGCTCCTAGGAAATTTTTATTCCCAGTTGCTTGAGGCAGAACCATATCATTCTCAACAACGGGTGTACATGCTTTTATTTAAAGTTTTTATTATAGTAAAAGCATAAGTCACAAAAAATCTTGCCATTTTAATAACATAGTCCTCAAAGACAATGTTCTATATCTTGCAATTAGGGACTTAAAAGTTCATGAGTAACCATCTAAGGGGCAAATATCGTTCTGTCCTTATCTGGAAGAAATATGAATGATAAAAATGAAGACACAAAAATTAAAAAAAAAATTGAAGACACATGGGAACAACTACTTCAATGGGCTAATGGATCATGTGAACATCAATCTCCATAATCCTGAAACCGGGAGAACTAGATGGTGCCTGATTGCCTCTACCAATTGCTCTGTAAGGGATCATATTAGAAGGTCCTTAATAGAGCAGGAGAAAAGGGTGGGAAAAACTTCAAAAATCATAAAGACCCAGCTAACTGTGCTGACCGAGACTAGTGGAACCCGTGAGACTATTGGTTCTTCTCCCTTAGGTCTGAAAGTGAACTCACCCCACGACTCATTTTCAGCCACATAATGGATAGGCCTATATGAAGGACAGTAACACTTGTGAAGTAAAATCAATCACTGGAAAGGCAGCATTTACCAAAGAATAAAGCTGAGCAGTTTGAAAAAGAGGAGGAATGGAGGGCTGAGCCCCAGTGGCATAGTGGTTGTGCGTGGAACTACGGCCCACTGGGACAGAGGTTCAATTCCAGCAGTGGGGCTGGGCCTCCTACTCCCACCACCAGAGAGCAGTGATGCCCTCCCCCCCAAAAAAAAGAGGAGGAATGGAAACAGAAAACACAGAAAGTGAGGCTATACTACATTTGGGAGATTATGTCTGAATCAATGAGATGAAACAAAAAGTTTATGAATTGTATTGAACTGATCTGCTTTGGAAACCTTTACCCAGTTCACAAAAGGGGGGGGAGTCTCCATATAAACCATTGTTTTTAAGTGCAAAATTCGCTGATATTAAATGCTCTCTCCATGCTGTCTATCCATTACCTAGTTCCAACACACAGAGACACATATTCTTGTTTGAAATCTTTTTTTTTTTTTTTTGGGGGGGGGGGTCATCACTGCTCTCCAGTGGTGGGAGTAGGAGGCCCAGCCCCACTGCTGGAATTGAACCTCCGTCCCAGTGGACCGCAGTCCCGTGCACAACCACTACGCTACCGGGGCTCAGCCCCGAGACACATATTCTTAACAATACTTTATTGATTGGTCAATAGCTAAGAGACTGAAAAAGATACACAATTACTTTTCAATCACATATGCACATTCATTTTCACTATTTAAAAATGTCAAAGATTACCTATGATTATAAGGACATGTACATGCAAGAAAACAGATGTTTCTTGCTTGCCAAAAATTTTTTAAAGTGTCATTTTGTCTTAAAAGAAACTTCCCTGGTTGTGGTAGAAAATAAAGAAAGTAATAGGCTGAGCCCTGGTGGCGTAGTGGTGGTGTGCGGGACTGCGGCCCACTGGGACAGAGGTTCAATTCCAGCTGTCAGGAGCAAAGGCTGGGCCTCCTACTCCCACCACCGGAGAGCAGTGATGCCAAAAAAAAAGAAAGAAAGTAATAAAAGACAAAATTGGACGTTTTCAATAAGTTGTAGAAGGTCCGAGAAGTGAACTGCAATTGCCCTGGTGCATAATGTCTACATATAATAAGTGTGAAAGGAAAGATGAATAACATTCAGTGTTGACATTGGAGGCTGAATATTGATGGATGTTCTTGTAAGGTGGAAGAAGGCTTGTGAAAAAGTTACATGGACATGATGCATAAACAAAAAAAGAAGTTCCCGTAAATGGGAATTGATTTCTGAGCTTATAATCTGTACTAGACAGTAAAAGGATGTCAAATTGATATAAGGTTATTCTATACTTGGGGAGTAAAAGTTCCACATACTACTAAACTATCTTGTTGACTGGTATTTTTCATAGAATATAATGCCCTTAAATTATCATTATTATAATGCCCTTAAAGGCTATCATTCCAAGTAAATACTGTTCCTTATTGCTGTGTTTCTTTTCAGACAATGTCAAAATTATAATCATGTCTTATCTTTAGGCCTATGTCACTTATGCTTACATCTTGTTTATGCTGGCAACTTTTGGTGGGGGGTGGGGGAGGGGAAAATTCAGGCCCCCAAATCAAACTAATAGATTAGTAATGTTTTTTCCCACCTATACTACTTTTGGGTTTTCCGGATGGCTAGAGGGTAAAACTGTAATTTGCTCCCTCCACCCATAAAAGGAGGAATAGTAGAAATAATTAGATATGTTGGGCATTCTCCCATTTTTAATAAGCTCAGCACTTTGTGAAGGCTGTTCTGTGACTGAGCTCACAGTATGTGCAAAACTAGCAAATAGATGTTCAGTCTCTCTAGGCTAATTATATACATGCAAAACATTAGTAATTGGAAAGCTCTTCGACAATTGTTTATTTTTCTGGTTGGATAGAACCATGATGAAACAGTAACTGTTAACAAGCTAATCTTTTTTTAAAAAAGAAAGAAGATTTTATTTGTAAGTTTAAATAGGCTCATCACAACTGTAGCAGACAATTTACAAGGGACATTAGGGGGCTCTGGAGAAGTGCTCCAGTGCTCAATGCTCCTGACCGGATCTTCCTCTGATAAGGTAAGAGTTCCTGGTGCATGCAAATGATTCAGCACCCGGCCACCAATCAAAAGGTTGGTAGCTTGAACCCATCCAGAGAGACTTGGACAAGCAGGCCTAGGGATCTGCTCTGTACTGGGTCACAGCTCACAGTGGGGAAAATCCTACCAGGCAATTCTCCTCCACACACACATGGGGTCCCGACAAATCAGGACCAACCCCAAGGAAACTAATGACAGTAACCCTGAAGGCGTCCTCAGATGGATCTTGTGAAAGCATTCTACGTTACTTCCAAATAGGACGTCTCCATTGTCCAATCTGATCTCGGTGGCTATTAATAGTGACTTAAACAGAACCAATATTTATATTCTTTTTTTTTAATTAAACATCATTTTATTAGGGGCTCGTACATCGCTTTTCCAATACATAAATAAACATACTGTGACAAGCACCCTCGCACGTCCGCTGCCGTCATCATTCTCCAAACAGCCGCCCTTTCCCCCGAGCCCCTGGTGCTGGCTCCTCCAACCCGTCCCCTGTGCCCCTGCTCTCCTTCCCCCATCTGTTTATATTCTTATCTATATGTGGTTTTTGCTCTTCTCTTAATCTTGCCTGAAAGATCCCTGCCATAGACTACCGATCAGAAAGGATTCTTCTGCAGAAAAATCAGAAGAACCTCAGTGAAGATGGAAGCAGATTCTACTGACTGCTAGAGTCCTGGGGCAGTCTCCACACAGCTAACCTTGTCGAGGGGCAGACAGACACCTGCTGGAATGTGCCCACATTCCCAGGACTGTCCGTCTAAAAGGGCATTTTCTGAAACACACTTCCAGAAAAAACCTTACGTTCATTGTCTAAAAAGATATAGATTAATTGTGGTTCACACTCTAATTCTCAAGACCACCTAAGAAAATCCTTTCCTTTCTTCTTGCTACATCTCTAGCCCTAGGGCTTTCAGAGTTTAACAATTCAAAAAACAGTGCTTGTAAGTCAAACACTCGTTCAATGATATCTTGCTCCAGCTTACCTGTAGACTTCAGTCAAAGAGCTACAACTATTAACACGGGAGAAAAGCTAAGGTAAACAAGAATAACACTTAGGGAGCAACCTGCCACTTTGATTTTCTTTGTCTACAAATTATTAATAACAAGAGTTGGATAGCATACAAAGTGCCTTTAGCAACTTGCTTTGGTTTTGGGGGTTTTTTGCTTTGCTTTCTCATGATCTTGTTATTTACATAAGTTCAATACAAATTGTTTTTCTTCCTCTCAATCCAATGTAAATCAAATGCATAGTAGCCATGACCGTGCCAGAAAACTCTTCTCATTTGATGAGTGAGCTAAGCGGATGAGTACAGAGTAGTTGGGGGGCTCTACCTGTGGAAACCAGGCCCACCAGGTCCTCCTGCAGAGTGGCAGTGTCCTCTTTATTACCCAGAACCCCAGCCTTGGAGGCGGTAAAGATGTCACTGGATCTAAACAAACTCGGGGTCTCAAAGAGAGAGGCAGAGATGGAATGGATAGCTTCTGGTCCCTGAACTTGGAAGACAGGGGTCTGGGAAGAGGGCACGAACCCTTATCCGACACAAACAAGCAAACACAGAAAACCATTTCTGGCACATAAAAATAAATGACAATCTCGGGGAACTTACAGACCTCGAGAAAGACGTTAACTTTAAGCCTAAGCATCTGCTGGCTCACCTTGCTAACCACACAAGGAAGTTATCTTACTTCAGTATGTAAATAAAACAAAGCATGAAATTAATGATGCTAAATCCCAGAATTGCTAAACAAGCTTCTGTGGTCAAACCCTTTCCTTTGGGGCAGACCGAACACTGACCATGAGGACAGCCCGAGCCTGTGCCCTGCCATCATCATCATCCCACAGCCTGATGACGACAACGACGAGCCAAAAGACAAACTGCACTCCGAGATAATCCAAAAAGAGCAAGACGTGCCAAAACACACAAAACCCGCAGCATTTCCTGTAAGAGAAGCCCTATGCAAACAATTCTAACTCTCTCTCTCTCTCTCTCTCTCTCTCTCTCTCTCTCTCTCTTTCTCTCTCTCTCTCTCTGACTTTTGCAATGCTCCCATCTGAAGATATGGCGGAGCTTTTGTAGATAATTACATGATTTAATTGGTGCTTTTCCACCATGCAGATTAAATGCAAACCCTGTAACTTTAGCAATGTTGTGGAGGTTTTCCTATCAACATCTATTGTTTTTTAGATGAACGAGCCATTCTGAAATCCAACTTCCTGACAAGAAGACATCTTTTCCTTTCTAAATGTTGTCTCTTGCCTCCTTTCTCAGGATGAATAAATTCTGCACAAAGTCTAGAAACCACATTAATGAAATACTTTTGTCATCCAAGCTGGTCCACATATCCAGCTGACTTGTTCCACTCCCTAAAATGCATGGCCCCCTTCCCTCCCCCCCCCCTAAAAAAAAAAACTCAGACACAATGCTAGCATACTGGAGCTTTCCTCCCAAACACAGCTCCTCCACCTGTCCCTGAAGTGCCACTCACCTTGACGGAATTGTCCTGGCTGGAGGTAGCGAGAATGTGCTCGCTGTCTGGGTGCCAGTCCAGGCCGTGGATTTTGGAGAGGTGGGCTGCAAGGTACTCCACAGCTGTACTGGGTTTCTGCAATACAGCAGCACTGAGTGTCATCATTCAGAAAGAACGCAGTGGGGATGCCACCAGTCGTGCTCTGCTGGGAGATGAGCAAGGGCAGAGAAGCAGGACCAGACACCGCTCCATACCCTTCAGAAACTGTCTGGTTGGTTTTAGTTAAGCTTTTAATGTAGAAGCATTACAACAAAGCAAGGAATCACAATATTTTAACACGTGTCCATTTGACCAGATCATGACAAACGCCAGTGGCACTGGGTTGGAGATTCAAATCCAGCAGCAGCTCTCTAGGAGCAAGGCTGGGTCTCCTACTCCCACCACCAGAGGGCAGTGATGCCCCCCCCCCCAAAAAAAACCAAAACAAAACAAAAAAGAACTTATGTGTAGCCATCCACTGATGGCAGAGACTTATTGAAGAACATTTGATCTGGAATAAACCCAGATAAGTATGAACTGGAATCCTTGTAGCAACACATTTTGAGTTCCCCTCCTGTAGTCATGTACACAAGTTGGGTGTAAATACATTAGCAAACATGTAGTTGACATAGATATATTCAAGTGCTATACTGGTGGTGATTTAAAAACTGAAAGGGGAAAAACAGTTATCCTCAAACTCAACTGAGCCGAATTCTGCTGATAAAACCCCCTTCTCATCAAAGAAGAGGCCTCCAGCCAGCCCCCGGAGGTCCGGACGTCCACTCCAGCAGGGTGAGAACCTGTCACACCCCGGCTCTGGTCTGCTGGAAGGGGAAGGCAGCATTGCTGAGTCTGCCTGTTCAGCGCCTGGGAGGGCATGTCTGGGACAAGCTGCAGGATGAGGCTCAGGGTCTCTTGCCTCGGGATCAAAAGCAGGAGGCAGCACCACGCCTAGAGAAGTGGACTGCTCTGCAGACTGGCTGGCAGTAGGTCAGAGGGACAGCCCTGTCCCTCACATCCTTACTCTCGCCATGATAACACTCAAAACTTCCAAAACACTGCTGAGGATGCAGCACTCTTCACGCCTCTCAGCTCCAGGGGCAGATGCAGAAAGGGCTTGTGACCGGTGGGGACTCTGAAACCTAAAGGAGGATCTGAGCACCTGCCCCCTGCCCCAGGGATTGGTACCAGAAACATCCACGAGAGCACTTGCCCTTGGCCTACCCTGTAATCCGGGGCAGGCATCACAAGTCTTCTGACCACCCTAGGATGGCATCTGGTCCCCCAACACTTGGTCTCCTGGATATAATTGCTATTCTTAACTTTATTTTAAAGACGGGGAAGCAGGGGCATTGAGAGGGCAGAGAGGCTTGCCTGAAGCAACAATTAGGAGGCAACAAACAGGGCACAGACGTTCAGAGTCGGCCGCGTTCACTTCCGACCTTCTCCCCCTATGTCAGGTCAACACTACGTGACCTGGGAAGCAGGTGTCCTCTGGGAGTAAGAGCTGGAAGTGATGGTTCACCAGGGTACCGCAGTCCTGGTACCCAGGGCAGCCTCTCTGTACTCTCTGGCAGGGGACAAACACCCACCAGGGGCACGGGGGCGAGGGATCACTCACTCGCTTGTCCCAGATGCGCACGTCCCCATCATGACTGGTGGCGAGACAGTTGGCGTTCCTTCTGTTCCATTTGACCTGCGAGGCACCAGCTGCAAAGAAAAACCAGGGGAGGGAAAGCTAGAGCCTCTGAAAGCCAAAGAAGGGCACACACCCCGGGCAAGTGGGTAAGGAACTCCACTGGAGTTCAAGGATCTAAGACTGAATCAATTATGCCACGAAAGGTACAGTGAAGCCACAAGAGCCAGGAATTACCACGTGACCAGAAGCTCTTTTTTTTTTTTTTTTGGGGG
>PVJH01047720.1:0-11166 GCA_004026705.1 Nesogale talazaci | reverse complement strand
CTGAAGCATCAAGGTGCACTGTGGGGTCTCCATGTGACTCATACCTAAACAATGAAGAGGAACCTCAGATGAACAGACTTTAACTTCATCTTTATCCTTTTCCCCAAAACTGACTCTAACTTTCAAGATGGCTTCTTTGCCCTGATTTTATTCTACCATCTACGTTTTTGTACACTGCCCTAGATCCGACAGGAAACAATCTGACCTTGGACGTTGATGCTTTTGAGTGGCACTCATGGTTCTTAATGGCAAACTCAGGCACAAATATCCCTCTCCTTTTGTTTTTTATAAATATTTGGGCTAAGAAAGATTTGCCTTTCTCCACCCCTTGTCTGAAATCCTTAATCTTGGTTTTTGTCCCTTCAATCTAAGAGGTCAAAAAACCTCAAGAAGATTTTATATAATATTTTATGAAGCACCATGTCAAAGACAGATCATTTCTATTATAACTGCCTTTGTTACAGTTAAATAATTAAGATACATAGAAATATAAAACCCCAACCAGAAAAACAAAAACAAACTCACTGTCATCGAGCAGATGCTAACTGACTGTGACCCTAAAGGAGAGGGTCGAAGTGCCCTGTGGATTTCCTAGATTGCAACGCTTTACAGGAGTAAAAAGCTTCACCTTGCTCATGCAAGTGGTTCAAAAGCCCCTATGAGCCACTAATAATGAAGAATGCTAATTACTCAACACAAAAATCAGGGAAGAATTGCCGCTTTTAAATAGTTTATCTGTATAAAAATCGGCAAAAACATAAAGTATGCTTAAATTCACATTAAAAAATTTTCTGATAATGCAGAAGTTATGTCAGAATTTTACTATACCTTAAGAAGACTCAAAAAATAAACTATTTCAGATGTTATGCAACAAAGGTAATTCATGATAAGCTTAATATTATGTTATGAGCATGTTACATAAATAAACACAAACTGTAACAGAAACTCTAACCCAAAATTCAAGTTTCCTAAGAATTTTCTTTACAATCAGTTAAAATAAATATAAAACCTTTTATATATCTAATAAGGTAGCAAAATAAACTTAAAAGTTTAGACTTCAATATCAATAACATTACAAGTTTTCTTAATGCAAACCCTTTTATTAAACCAGCTTTATTTAAACAATACCTCAAAGTAAATATTCCAAGACTTCATTAAATGTCTATAATAAGTACATGGAAATTTTAATTTGATTCTATTTATGATTGTATCCTTGATGCACAACAAGTTGTGAAAAATAATCTCGAAAATGTGGGAATAATAATGCACCAACATTTAATTTTTTAATTATAGTCATATTTTTATAAGAAAAAATTAAAGCAAACCACTCAAGGAACCAAGAGGTAAATTTTGTATGGTGATCTTATTAATATTACTTGCTCAGCAGACTAAGCACTGTTTATACTTGAGTATATGCTGACCGGAATATCATCCAAGGCACCTAATTTTACAATAAACACTGCATTAAAAGATGTGCTGAAAAACTCGGCTTATACATGAGTATATACGGTATATTGGTTATGGAAAAGTTACTATTCAATAATGTTCTGACACACTGGCTTGAAAGAGGCAGGGGTAAAGTGGCTTTATTTGTAGACTTTGCAAACTTCCCTGGTGTAAATATCCCCATCATGGCCAATTTCAAAATAGTCACTGAAGATGCAAATGCTACCCACTGTTGTCTACTTCTCAGGGCTGAGGTAACAATTAAGCGAGTTCACAAACGCACTTCACACAGGTTCATTATCATCAGGTTCACCTCACAGATGCATCAAAAATAATGGTGATTTGGGGGGGGGGAAATAACAGAAATAAAGGGATCACTACTAAACAAATTTTTATTTAACTTTTCCTGAATATAATTTAAAGGCACTGCCTAAATAGCAGTGTCTTGTCCTTTCATCAACTGTTACGTGAAATTGTATGTATCTCCAACTATAAGTAATAATCATCCTTTACACATTATTTTGATTTGCAACGGACATTTTCTACACGGCATCACTTCATGAAATAAAAGTCTTATTCAGCAAATAATACTAATATCCTAACATGCTAAAAAAAATCTAATACTCTTAATATAGGAAGTTTTAAAAACTTGAAGACACATTCTCTTACTAAGATAAAAACTCACTCCCATCTAATCTCACTCCAATGATCTCTACTAACATTGTGTCGAATGTTTCACCTAAAGTCAAAATAAGACTATTTGATTTAGTGCTAACTCTGAAATGATCATTAAGAAAAGAGCTTTATATTTATCATCCTCTTTCTTTGGGTTCCTTTTTGTCTGTTTAAGACAATATTCAGTATGAACTAATTCAGTTTGACACACTTTCAGAGAGTCACACAATAATCTGCCCAATTTATATCACCAATGCAAGACAAAATAAAAAAACTCACCTGTAAACAGAAAACAAAATACCCACTGACACTCTGTTCTGCGATGACATCTTCCATCGTGCGCAGAGTGGTGCCCAGGTAGGAATTCAGAAGCTGGGTGGGAAGTAATCCAATGGAAGATGCCATCAGGTAGTTGGGTAGTGAGAGATCAGTAATCTAAAAGAGGAGACGAAGGGGGATTTCATCATTAAGGGCAATTTAATGCAATGTTGTCTTAAGTCTTAAGTCTTAAGTCTTCCCAGAGGTTTACTTTGGGAGTAGTGGGAGATGACACTACTAACACATTACACAGGAGTCTGATTTTTAATATTGATTACACAGGGAATACATGCAGGTCATACAAAATTTTAAGGAAATGATTTAAAGAGAAATTTGAATATTCTGCTTCTAGTATTCCACCATCAGCCAATTAGCTTTATGACCTCTCTACATATAAATAAGATAAACATAACACATGAGTCACACTGCAGCTTTGGAAGTTGTTCCAAGTCACTAAAGTCTTCATAAGCATACTGAAAAAGGCACTCTGAAGCCAGACATTCCAAGGCTGAGAACTCGATGCAGAGAAAGGATACCAGGTTGCTGGGCTGTAGAATGAGGGCCTAAACACCACCGTACAAGGTTGTTATTCCCATCAGAAAGACCTCTGCCGTCTCTAGCAAATGTCTCTGACGTGACAGAAACTCAAAACCACCCACGTAGAAATGACTCCTGCTGCACAAGTACACCGCACTATGGCTGTAGCCCTCTTTGACCACTCTTCCCTGCAGAACATTTCAACCCCTACCATATGTATTTCTTTGTGAGGACATCATGATACATCCATTCTTTTTACTGCTAAATTCTTTAAAATGATGAAAAGCCTTCATAGACTCACCTATGGGGTGGGAAGAATCAAAAGTATTCCCCAAAACCCCACCTACTTGTACATACATGGCCTTGGGCAGGGGTGCTCAATACATTGATTGTGACCTACTAGTTGACCACAAATGTAGTGTGGGTGGATTGCACAGCACTAAAAACGTAGATGTGAGTCTATCATCAATCCCATCACTTAATTGATATACAGCGCAGCCAATCAGTTGCAATCTTAGGTATCAAATGCCTGCACAAACAACTGTGCTATGTACAGCAAAACTGACAAGCTACATTATCGCCAATATTTAGATCTTAGATTTATTTTTCTCTTAAATATAAGAAAGGATTTTAAATGAGTGGGGGAACTGGACCAAGTAAGGAAACAAAAACATTAATACTTTCATACAGAACGGGAGATTTTGACACTATAAGCTGACATTCAGCTGAACTCACTCACAGTGGGAAAGAACCCAAACATGAGAAAATGTGCTACCTTCTCGACTGCATTATTCGGCTCTACTTGTTTCTGTTAGTCAGCCCTTTCCCACATAAAGATCATTAGTTACCAAGGAACTAAAATTGTTAGTCAATAGCTGCATGAGTGGACTGGGAAGTGGATCCCCAACTCTAGCTTTACGAAGTATGAGGCAGGCAGGGTGCTCTGGGATGAGAATAAGCAAGGACAATGTGGTGGGGAAGGTACGGCTTACATCATTCACTGAGACCCTGCAGGGGAGTCCTGTGAGACAGAGACAGGAAAAGGTCTCAGGATGCGCTGCTTCTGTCCACAGCCTCTAAGTATAATTATGTCTCCCTAAACAGAACACATAATTGACCTTCACAGTTGACATTCATAATATCCACATGGGCTACTTTAGGAACATATATCACAAATGTGAAATGACGCTGTTAATCAACTCTTCAACAAGACAACTACTGAAGTTGATCAAACTTCATGACCAAATTTCATCTCCGGGATAAAAACAAGCCTTAGGATTCCGGCATTTCTTTTCTGAAAAGCTGTAACTGAAGAGCACAACTTGCTAATTTCATCTAATCATTGCAAATCGTTTTGCTGGAGCACTGGGTAATTTAACCCAAGGAGCCACACATTATTGAAATGATCATAAACATGTTCTGAACTCTTCTAAAACAGCACTGATAAACTAAGATCTGACTCAAAACTCCAATGGGTTTTGTCAACGGTCTCTGGATCAGGTTACCACACAAGCTTCTCATTCTGATTCCCTCTGTACAATCTTGTCCTCCTGTACTCACTGCCTAGGTTAAACTTGTGAAAAACTTATTGTTTCTAATCTAAACCTATCCCTGATTCAAACTCTCTGCTCTTGCCACAAGAATGAGGCGCGGCTTCTTCAACTTGTATGTCACGATCAGCCTTCAACTCTCAGTCTGCACCTCACACACTGTTCGGGCCACACCAGTTCCTAGAAAAATCCCTGGCTCTTTTCCTTCTGGGCCTTGTGCATTGTTCCTTAGGGTATATACACTGCCTCACGACTCAGATATCAATTCCTTAAGTAATCTGCGCTGATCCCTGAATCCACACAAGAACACAATGTGTCCCTGTGCTCGGTCACAGTCGAATCAACGAGGTTATCCTCATCTGTCAAAGTCTCACTTCTTCCCTGCACTTGGCAGTCTTTGGTGCCGCTCATCCTTGTAATTCTGTACGTTAGGCTCCAAACACCTGTTGATCAGAGGCCACATGTGCCAACATCAAAATTCAAATTTCGTTTCTAGAGTTGGGAACTAAAAACAGGTGCCAGTTCATGAGTTAATTTATAATTGGCTGGCTGTTCAGAAACTGTGAGCACCTCTTCTTTCTCAACAGAAGTAATGGATTTAAGTGGAAATAACTCCACTATTAGCAACGTGTAGGCCAAGACACAGGTAGAATGCTATTAGAATGCATTACTCCGCTGGATTACAAAGGCCTCCAGGGACAGGGGAGGGACTTGGCTTTGTTCCCTGCTGCATCTCAGCATCTTGAACAGCAGAAGGCACACAATGGGCACACAGCAGCTATCCGTGAGGGAGAGTGAAAGCTCTAATGTGAACCCCAGGGCTTGATGCCAAGGCTAATGTCCTTGGGTGTGGCCACAACCCTTAGTGGGAAGTGCTGGTTCTACTGTTGGGGGAGGGGGAAGGAGGGGGAAAGAACCAATTAGGTGCTTAGCAGCAGGTGAGGGATTCAGTACAGAGACATGTCTATTGACAGCGAGGTTAGGGTACATAATATCCTATGATGATGGGGGGTGGGGTGGCAACAGCGATCTTCCTATACACAGATTCCTTCACGAGTTTGGTGTTCTCTGCTCACAACCTGCCTTGATGTCTCCTACAGAGGAGAAACTGTGCCTTAGTACTTTCTGCTTTGTCGTCCTGATAAAGCCTAGCTTCAAGCAGGGTCACTAAAAATCAAGTGGTATACTAGTAACAAAAATGCTGACGGATAGGAAGGCTATGAAGATCATTTGTAAGTGTTAAAATATTTAAAAAAGCATAAATGAACAAATGCAAAGACTGGAAATGTTAACGTTTAAGTGCTAATGATTGTATTTTTTTCCTTTGTAGTTGTTATGCTTTTATTTTTTTAATCATTTTATTAGGCACTCTGAAAGCCTTCTAACAATCCATTCATTATGTCAAGCACATTTGTATATATTCTTTTCAAATCATTTTTTTTACTTGAGCTCTTGATATCAACTCATTCCTGCCATCCCTCACCCCCCACCACCACCCTGCAACCCTCATGAACCCTTGATAAATTATAACTATCTTCTTATACTTTACGCTGTCTCCCTTCACCTATGCTTCTGTGGTCACCGTGTCAGGGGAAGAGTTACATGTCAATCATTATTATCAGTTCCCCCTTCCTCCCCTTTCTCTCACCACTTTCCCCCAACCCTCATGGTATCTATACTCTTGTTATGGTTCCTGAGGGGGTTTTATCAGTCCTGAATTCCCTGTGTTTTGAGGTCTTATCTATACCAGTGTACATGCTCTAGGGCAGAAGTGAGGACATGATAGTGTTGGGGTTCGGGGGGTGGGGGGTGGGTAGAGAAAGAAGCATTAAAAATTTTAATGAGCCACTCTGACTGGCTCATCCTTCCTTGTGACCCTTCTGTCAGGGGATGTCCAATTTTCTACAGACAGGTTTTGTGTCTCTACTCAACCCCTCTTGTTTGCATCAATATGATTGCTTCAGTTTTCTGATGCCTGACACCTGATCCTGTCCACATGTCATGATCACACAGGTTAGTGTGCTTCTTCCATGTGGACTATGTTGCTTCCCAGCTAGAAGGCTACTTGTTTCATTACAAGCCTTTATGACCCCAAACACTGTATCTTGTGATAGCCAGTCACCATCAGCTTTCATTACCACATTTGCTTATGCAGCCATAAGTAAATGGATGTCTTCAGCAATCACACTGGGAAAGCGAGCATTATGGAATGCCAGGTTATTAGAACAAAGTGTTCTTGCAATGAGGGAGTACAGAAGTAGAGGTCCAATATCTGTGTGCTACCTTAATACTTACCACATAATGTATGTACATAGATCTATGTCCCTTTTGTTATATGTAAGTACAATTACATATGCACATGCCTGCATTTAGACCTCTTTAAATGTCCTTTGCCTCCTACTTCTTTATTTCCTTTTACTTTCCTCTTGTCCCACCATCATGTTTGAGCTTCATTCGGCTTTAGTACTGCCTCATGGCTACACTGCACTTGATCAAGTCCAGTAACTCTACTCTGTGCTCTCCTTCCCATAAATCTTACATCACTTGTTCCTTTGTCCCCTTTCTTTCCCCAACCTCTCCTTCTCCCATGTCCCCTCGGAGTTGCTAAGCTTTTCAAAGTTTTCAAAAATAACTCTTCTTGTGTAGGCAAGAAAAAAGAAAAGTAGTAAAATAAGTTTTAATACTGCTGCTCTGCTCTTAAAAAGCAAGCATTTTATGCTAGGAAAGCTGAATGAGACACCATGTATGCCTTACTGTAACACACACAATGGACTAGCGATAGATTCCTGAATCAATAGGCTCTTTCACAAAACTATGGAAGGTGAAGGCACAAGGAAGAAATGGTCATTGTCAAATGTCAGTAGTATTTTAGACCCACAGGCTAAGAGAGCACTCAACGTGTTAACTTGGTCAACATGTTGGACACTCAAGAGTTATAGCCCCAACTTTTCCCAAAGACACAGTATGTTACCATCTTTTCTATTCTGTCTGGGCTGCACCTCTGGCAGCAAGTCAAGGTTAAAAAAAAAATGGCGATGTGGCAGGAATTACAACCCAAGCCAGAATCTACTTCTATGTGTGTATCCACAGCACAGGATGAGGAAACACTTATTTTAAAAACAGAACACTGTTAAAACTAAAAGGCAATGCAAAACTGGTAGGAACACTGTCTTTCTAAAAGGAAACTCTGAGACCTGCCCAAGCCTTCATTTTACAGTTGAAGAAACTAGAGGCCAGAATCATGAGACGACTTGACAAGGCAGCTGCTGAGAGCCAGGTAGTTCTTGCCAAAGACTCCTAGGGCAGAGGCTGTGGATGTGGGACCCTCTTAGTCAAAACTTCTTACGTAATGGCAATGTCTTCCACTTCAATAGTGAACTAAATGACTAAGTGATTTATCTTTGCATTTGATTAACTCGAGGTCAACTCCAGGGAAAGTAATCTGCCTCTAGGGGTGTAATCTGCCTCAAGGCCGACATCAATCATTCACTGTCCAAGACATTTGGATCATAGCCCTTGCCATTCTCAAAACTAACCAGTCCTTTTTGTGCTGCTTCCAAACTGCCATGTGCTTAAAGATATAACCAGAGCAATCAAGAATTTAACAATATATAATTAACTAAATGAACTAAATGGTTCCGTAGAAACTTGCACTTTTTACACTTACTCATGTCTATTTAGTTTGTTTTATTCACGGTATTCATATATTAGTAGCTAAGCCGAATGGAAGAAACGATGATGTTCAAGAATTGAAGAAGGAATTTATTTTAAATTTCTTTCAGGTCCTTCTGCACCTGCATCAACAGCTCTCTCTGATCCACCTTGAGTCTTTTTGCTCATCAATTACTAAAAGGGAGAAGCTGATGTTTCAAAACTACAAAGAATTCTCTGGCTAAATCTGAATCAGAAATCTCACACTTCCTCTTTAGAGTGCTGGCTGAGGATTAAATAGACCAACAAAGATTTGGATTTTATCCCAAGGTGAAAAGAAAACCCATTTAGATGGTGTCAGACAGGCTAGTATCAAGATCAGATGTGCATTTCTGGCACCTTTCTGGAAAGAGCGAGGACTGGAAACGGTAGGCCCCAAGGAGGGAGACCAGGTGTGAGGCTGAGAGGCCCAAAGCACCACAGTGGAAGGGGCTGCAGCCAAGGGGCTGTGGGGCAGAACACACAGAACTGGGGCAATGACTCAAGAGGAAAATGAGAAAGAAGAGGCAGCCCAGTATCGTCGGAGAGCTCCCTGTAAAAGCTTACGTGCAATGCATGCTACATTCAACAAGTGCAAGGTCAGCCTGGATTTCAGAGGCTATGAAGTAGAGATGTCCCACCCCCCCAAACCAAGCTGAACCCCTGGACCTGCATCAAGCATAATAAACCTTTGACCTCTAACCTCTGACCTTCCATTTCAGAAAGTTGTTAGTGTAGAGTCATGTACCTATACTTAATAGACATGGCCAGTCACTTCATCTGGTTAACTAGTCACAGCAACCTTTTTTAAAAATCATTTTACTGGGGGCTCTTACAGTCCTTACCATAATCCACCCACATACCCATTCTGTCAAACACATTTGTACATTTGTTGCGTCATAGCAACCTTAGAAGACAGAAGAACTGCTTCTTTGGGTTTCCAAGACTTTAAAGCAGCTGGTGGGTTTCAATCACTGACTTTTGGTTCAGCCACTCAATTCATGACCCATTCTGCCACCAGATGTCCAGAAATGGAAACCATGTACTGCATTAAATAAATCTTCAGGACTTTAAGTACTGAAGAGCAAGGGTTTCACTTTCCCAATGTGCCTGACGCAAGTCATGGTATTGTCGACTGGCCCATAGGTAGGTGAAAGTTGGGCCATGAAAAAAGACCAGAGACAAACTGACGTCTCTGAATGAAGGTGCTGGCAGAGAACACTGAAAGTACTGTGGACTGCCAAAAGAACCAACAAATCTCTCTCGGAAGGAGTACAACTAGAACGGTCTTGGAAGTGAGGATGGGGAGGCTTCGTGTCACAGACTTTGGCCATGTCATCAGGAGAGTCCAGTCCATGGAAAAGCACATCAAGTTTAGTAGAGGATCAGCGAAGGGTTGAAACAGTGACTGCCACCAGGGCCTCCAACTTAACAACTGCTAGAATGGCACAGGCCGGGCAGTGTTGCATTCTGTTGTACATGGGGACACCGGGCCAGAACCAACTCTAAACACCTAACTCACCACTGATGCACTAAGCCAGCAAGCTCTCGTGGCTGGCCTTAACATGTGTCCAGGGCTTACAACCACCAGCTACTAGTTTCAAGTTTGGGGGTAGCAATACCTATACATACAAGACTCTTTTAAGAGCAATGGGTATCTTTTGTTAATGCTTAGCTATTTTTCAACAAAGAGTGTATTCTTACAGAAGGGAAACATAAATGAGTACTTGAAAAACATCACTTTTATTTTCACAAACTTCTTGTAAGCCTCCTGGTATCTTTTTCCAAAGCAGAGCATCTGCTTGCTTATCTCCCTTCCTTCCCCCCACCACCCCTCTCCCCCCCCCCGCCCCCCCGCACCTCACCCCACCACACACACACAGGAAAAGAACTCTAGCTATGAAGATAAAGCAGAAGAATGGAAAGGCCCTTTCTTTCTTCCATATGTCCAGCTGTTGTAATTAGCTCCTGCCTCTAAAAATATAAACACCCCTACCTGCACCACTAATAGTCATCTTGACAATGATTGAGAATTGACTACGTGCCAGGCAAAATACTTAATTGTGCTCTGACTGCATTAGGTCATTAAATCCTCATAAAGTCCCCTTCATCAGGGAAGTTGGAGAGGCCTTGCATGCAGTGTTGACTCATCAAGGACGCTAGGAATCCAAACTCGTGTCTTTTACACTCGCTTTGTCTTTGAGGCATGCCCAGAAAATGTATTTGGTCAGAGGCATCAATAACTAATTTTTAAGAGAGAGGAAAAACAAACACTGAAAGGGGCCATCTCAATGACATGGAGAACGTAAGAATGTGCGTGGCATGGGGAGAGAGGGTGGCAGTAGAAAGCTCTAGAAGACCAACAAAGTGTTAGACTAAAACACCAGTCTAAACTTCCTTTTCTCAATCGCTGGGCGAATTCAAGCAAGCCCTGGCTTCAGGGATTAAGGGGCTCAACTGCTAACTCCAAAGGTAGGAGGTTCAGATGCACTGGCCCGTCAGTGGGGCAAAGATGACGTTGTTTCCATCAAACTTGAAGCCTTGGAGCCCCTGTGGGGCCATTTACTCTCTCCGACAGCATTGCTTTGAGTTAGAATTGACTTGAGGCAGTGGCTTGGGTTAGGGGCATTCAGAGAATCGTTTGGGTTGGAAGAGCCACTTTTGTGAGCAGTGCTCAGTGTCCAGAAATAAAAAAAGATGCAGTGGGCCATATCGAGTGGCTTCAGAACCTACCCTGCAGATAGCTATTATTAAGAATTCTACAATAAGATGCATGTCAGTTCCACAGCCTACTAGCTGTAAGTTTCCGAACAAATGAACCTGCTTCTTTTTCAAGGATCTACAACACCACTTACAGAGCGTTTCTCTTACGGTCACTATGAATTGGAATCGACTCTAGAGCAGTTTGGTTTTGTTCCGTATGTCACATTCAGCGGATGCCCTCGGTCAA
>PVJH01047719.1:0-11158 GCA_004026705.1 Nesogale talazaci | reverse complement strand
TACCCAAGAACTTCTTTTCAATGGTTAACTTTTTTTATCACTTTAATACATGTCATACAACTCCATTATTTAAAGGATGATTCAAATGGTTCTCACTCAGTAGGTTCAAAGTTATGTCCAATCCTCACTATAGTCAATTTCAGACTATTTTCATCACCTCCAGAAGGACGGTTAGCTATCACCTGTCCTAATCCACCACTTCCTTAGTCCTCAGAAACTATTCATAGCTCCTGTGCCTTTAAATTGATCTCTTCTGCACATTTCACCCAAAAAATTGAAGCATCTAAAGTGCAAGGCACAAATTATTGCTACAAAATCTTCTTGTGATTTTTAAACACAACTATCAAATGTGATGATTATATCCATCATCTACATCTGTGACTTTTTGTGCACTTTTGAAGGGGTGTGTACCCATTTCTCTAACGCTCCAGTGAAGGATTCTTTTCTGTTTTGGCAACCTTTGTTGGACCCTAAAGAGCCCCAGTTGTGTGGTGGTTATTTTTTGGGCTGCTAAAAGCAAGGTCAGCAATGTGAATGCTGAAACTTTCTATTCTTATAAGGCTTTATGACAGTCCACCGGTTTGTCATACTGTGTGGTTTGGGTGTAGCCATGGTGCTGGAAGCTATGTCATGTGGTGTTTAAAATGGGATTTCGCATACCATCAGGGTTATTTCAAAAGCTGATATTTCAAATGCCAGCAGGGCGGGTTCCAGCGGCGCTTCCAGACGAGGAAGAGACACGAAGAAGGTCTCAGCAATGCATGTCACAGGAAAGGGCCACTGGACACTTTATACTAAGTATCGAAATGTTGTCAGATGCGTAAGGCCTAAAGAGAGGAAGAAGAATATTGTCTGCCATGGTGTTGGAGGATGGGTCCCTCAGATCTGAGGGTACTTGCGTTGTGTCTGAAGAGGAACTGACTTCCCTGTGTGGAGTCAACCATGGGGACTCGAGTCCAGTCGTCTGTGGGGGTGGAGACTTCAGGTCCTTCCTTTGCTGATTGGGCATGACTCAAGGTAGGAAGAGACAGTTCTGACAAGCTGCTAGTGATTGGAGCTTGGAATGGGTGAGGATTGAATCTAGGAAAGCTAGCAGTGTTCAAAAATGAAATGGAGTGCATACTGATGGATACACTAGACATTAGTAGGCTGATAGATGGATACTGACCATTTAGAGTGAGAAAAACATCTGCTTTACCATATTGTTGGGACCCCATGGGGAAAATGAGGGTATGCCTTATGGTCTGAAGGTGTGGTACCCCAGAACATTTTAGTCTACTGGTACTATTTGGTTCAGAATTTTTTCCCTTTGTTTTCCTCCTCTAAAAACTGGGTGTGTCTCATGGTCAGGTGCCTCTTATGGTCCGAAAAATATGGTATTGTGCTGAGGAGAACACCATCAAGAGGAATGGCATGGCATTCATCATCAAAAAGGACATTGCAAAATCCATCATGAAGTGCAATATTGTCTGTGATAATAGGATTATACACATCCTCCTTCAAGGAAATCCAGTCAATACAGCTATTATTCAAATTTATGCACCAACCACAAAAGCTCAATTCTATCAATAACTTCAGTTTGAAACTGATTAAACATGATCAAGAATAATAATTGGTAGTTAGACTACAAAAATTTGAAATGAAGAGGAAGGAACAGTAGTTGGAAAATACGGTCTTGGGGAGAGAAATGGAGCTGGAGAGAGCATGATTGAAATTTCCAAAACCAACAAGTTGCTCATAACAAACATCTTTTTTCAACAACACCGAAAGCAGTTGACTACATTTGTCGGAAGAGATGAAGGACAAGCTAAATATCAGTATCTAAAACCAGGTCAGGGACTGACTGTCTAACAGACCCTCAATTGCTCATATGGAAGTTCAGGATAAAGCTGAAGAAAATAAAACAAATTAATGAGAGTCCGCGTACAATCTTGAGTTTATCCCACCTGCATTGTGGGAACATCTCCAACAGATTTGACGCATTGAACACTAATGACAGGAGACCTGATGAGATGTGGGAGGACATTAAGACTACCATTCATGAAGAAAGCAAAAAGTCATTAAAAAGACAGGAAAGATGGGGACGGAGGGGAAAAAGTGAGGAGTTGACACCAAGGACTCATGTAGAAAGAAAATGTCTTGAGGACGATGATGGCAACACATGAACAAATGTGCTTGACACAGTGGGTGGATGGATGGTGATAAAAGTTGTATGAGCCCCCCCAATAAAATGATTTTTTTAAGGCAGGAAACAAAAGATCATAATGGATTGTCAAAATAGTCTCTAAACTTATTCTTAATCATAGAGTAGGTAAAGCAAATGGAAGGTTGAAGCTAAATAGCTGAGTGAAAATTTTCAAAGGGAAGCTCGAGGAAACAAATCCAAATATTATAATGAAATGCGTACCAACATAGACCTAGAAAATCAAAAGGGAAGAATATGCTTAGTGTGTCTTAAACATAAAGAACTCAAGAAAAAAAAACAAGCTTTGAATTGCAATCTTGAAAGATTCTATGGGAAAGTATTTATTGAATGATGCAGGAAGCACCAAGAGAAGATGGAAAGAAAACACAGTCACTGTACCAAAGATATCCATCCCACCATGTCAGGATGTAGCATATGGGCAAGAAACAGTGATACTTAAAGAAATTGTTCAAGCAGCACTGTATGCCTTAGTGAGAAGAGAAGGCTCCAGGAATTGATGGACTACCAATTGAAATGTTTCAGCAAGTGAATGAAGCAGTGGAAGAACTCACTGATTTATGCCAAAAAATTTGGAAGACAGCCAAGTGACTGTATGTATATCTGTGCCCGTTCCAAAGAGATGTGACCCAACATTCGAATGCTCAAACTTCCGAACAATATTTATAGCACACGCAAGTAGAATTTTAGTGAAGATCCTTCAACAATGGCCACAGCAGAACATTGACAGGAGCTGGCAGTTCAGACCAATTCAGAAGATGTGGAACAAGGGGCCATCACTGCTGGTGTCAAAGAGATCTGGGCTCAAAGCAGAGACTATAAGATGTTTACTTGTGGTTTATTGACTATGCCAAGGCATTTGACTGTGTGGACCATAATAAAGTATGGGTATCCTTGAGAAGAAAGGTCATTTCAGAATGTTGTGCTCATGCATAACTTGTGCATAGATTAAGAGGCAGTTGTGTGAACAGAAAAATACCCGCCTGGTTGAAAATCAGGGGCGGTGTGAATCAGGGTTGGGTCTCCTCACCATACTTACTCAATTTGTATGCTGAGCAAAAATTCGAGAAGCTGGATTATATGAAGAAGAATATGGCATCATAGGAAGGCTTATTACAAACCTGCGCTATGCGGATGACACAACCATGCTTGGTCAAAGTGAGGAGGACTTGACACACTTGTTGATGACAATCAAGGATTGCAGCCTTCGGTAGGGATTATAAACTAACGTAAGGAAGTCCCGAGTCCTCACAGCTGGACCAATAGGTGGCATCATGGCAAATGGAGAAAAAGTGAAAGTGGTCCAGGGTTGGTCTTGCTGGGCTCTGTAATCCATACTCATGGCAGCAGCAGGAGTCAAGAGATCAAAAGATGTGTTGCCTTAAGTCAATCTGCTACACAAGATGTCTTTAGAGTATGAGAAAGGATGTTCCTTTGAGGACTAAGGTGCACCTGACCCAAGCCATGGTATTCCCCATTGCTTCATGTGCATGGGGAAGTTGGACTGAAGAAGAATCTGTACACTTGCATTGGGTGCTGGAGAAGAATATTTAAAGTACTGTGGGTTACCAAAGGGACAAGAAAATCTAAAAAAAAAAAGGAATAAGCAAATCTATCTTCGAAGAGGTAAAGCCAGATTCCTCCTTAGAGGCAATAATGGTAAGACTTCATCTTACAGCCTTTGGACATGCTGTCAGGAGAGCCCAGTCCCTAGGGAAAGACATCATCAAGTGGAGGGGCAGTGGAAAATGGGAAGGCCCTCAATGATGGACTGACACCATGGCTCCAACAATGGGCTCTGGCATAGGAACAATTTTTTGGAGGGGAGGGCATCACTGCCCTCTGGTGTTGGGAGTAGGAGACCCAGCCTTTGCTCCTGTGGAGCTGTAATTGAGCCTCCATCCCCGTGGGCCGCAGTCCCACGCACAATCACTACGCCACCGGGGCTCAACCCCCTAGGAACAATTTCAAGGATGGTGCAAGATCGTGCAGTGTTCCCTTCTTGTGCACAGGGTCACTATGGGCTGTAACTGACTCCGTGGTACTTAACAACAACAACAACCAGTTTCTGAAACCCACAGGTAAGGTCTATACTGATCTGTAAGGTTGATATGAGTCAGAATCACTTTGTTGGCACTGAGTAGGCACTAGAAACTCAAGGGACTGGGCCTAGTGTGTTGTTGGAAGTGTGAGCATAATGCTGCAGATGGTCTTATGGGGTCTCCGGGGTCATGGGTATTTTTTTCTTGTCTCTGGACTCTAACAAATCACACAGGTTCAGAGAGCTTGCTAGTTCCAGGCACCAAACTTCACAGGCCGCAGGCCTTCGCAGGCCTTTGACTTGGTGTTTATTCTTATATTACAACATATATACAATATTTTTCCTGACCTCTCCTCCCCTCTGGCTGAGACCTCTGAGGTGGGGAGCATGCCTGTGATTGGGAAGGGAGGTGTATGTGTGTGGTGGTGGTGGTGTATGCTATCAAGGTAGGAGAGGGCTGACTGAGGGACCGTGTCTATGAGTAGGGAAAGAGATGTGGCCTCATTGGGGGGCATGTAGGACTCCTTTCTCCAAGCCCCACCCACACAGTGCAGACCCTAGGGAACCTTGGCGAGACAAAAGTGGCCGAGAGCGAGGGCCTCAGGGGCAAAGCTGGGAGGTGCTGCTGGGGTCACACTGCAGCAGGTCACTCATGGCCCCACAGGTGAACTCCTCCCGGGACAGCTAGCTGTCATGGTTTGCATCCATTTGGCAGAAGATTCTCTCGATTCTCTTCTCTGGATTGACTCATCCTTTGTGAACTTCACCACAGGTGACACTCTCGGGTAGTTAGAGCAGAACTAAGGGTTGTCCCTCTTCTACAGGCCAGAGCCTTCCTCCCCAGTTTCAAGGAGTTGAAAGCTGTTTAAAGATGGGGGGCAGGCACACATTCAGGTCTTTGAGACAGGTAGCGGGTAAGCCTGGGCGGGAGCCCATCCGGGCCAGGTGGGCTTAATTCAGCCAATGGGTTAACCAGTACCATCGATCATACCTCCCAATTGGGTTGGGGGGGCATGGGAGGGGGAAGACCTTGAAAAGCCAGAAGTTTTTCTCTGACTCTCTACCAGCAGCTGTGCACACCCCCACCCCCACCCCTGCATTTGTGCTCGCTTGGACCACAAACCGAGCTTCAGTGTGAATTCCTTCTTGCGCAAAGCCAAGGACCCGGGCATCTCTCTCTCACAAGAGATCTTACAAAACCATCACATCAAGGGCCTCAAGTTCAAGGCCAGCTGTTTGCTCAGAAGAAAGATGCAGTTGGCTGCTCCCTTCAAGATGTAATGGCTTGAAAACGCAGAGGGAAGCTATATGTTGGAATGGACTCTAATGACAGTGGTTTGGGGGTTCCAGGGACCCATGCTCCCTTAGCTAATAAAGGGGCACCCAGAGAAGGACCCGGAGAAAAAAATCTGAAGTTGTCAAAGGTTTTGTCTAGCTTGCATCTACAGAGCTCAGGGCAGCAGCAGTCATGAAATCAAAAGAAGCCTTGTGCTGGGTAAATCTGCTGCACAAGACCTCGGTAAGGTGTGGTCAAGCAAGGAGGCTACTTTGAGGACTAAAATGTACCTGCCTCAGGCCACGGTGTCTTCCATTGCCTCATGTGCACGTGAGAGTTGGACAGCGAGTACAGGAGACTGAAGAAGAAAGCGAATGAATTACAGTGCTGGTGGAGAATATCCAAAATACCGTGGGCTGCCAAAGGAACAAACCAATCTGTCTTGGAAGATGCTTGCAGAATATTCATTAGGGGTAACAAGGATGAGACCTTGTCTCACGTACTTTGGACCCAGTGTTAGGAGAGCCCAGGCCCTGGAGAAGGACAGCATGGAAGAGGAAGACCCCAACAAGATGAACACACACAGTACCTGCAACAATGGGCTTGAAGCCGAAGAAAAGTGCCAGGTAGTATTTTCTTCTGTTGTGCATAGGCTCCCTACGGGTCTGAACCAACTCTGTGACACCACCACCAACACATTTAGAACTACAAAACTGAGTGGAAATAAACAAAGCCCTATTTTCCCGTTTAGGAAGGCCTTGTAAGACATTTTTTTTTTTGATGATCATCAAAAAGATGATCTAAAATGACGTGCAGTGCACTTAATGAAATTTATTTTGGAATCGCTTGATGACAAGAAAACAAAAATAGACCTTGGAGTCTTGAAGAGGTTGCTGACTCAATTCCAAAACCCTTCTCCTCGGAACGTATTAAAATCTGTACCGTTTTCCACTTCCCAAGGCAAACAAAGGTATAATGGATAAAGCAACCGATAATAAAAAGAGCAGTAAGATTGATGTCAGGCAGAAGGGGGAGTTAGCAGGGCAAGTGGGCTAAGAGATAGGGCTGGTGAAAAGACTTCAAGGACGCTACGAGAGGCCAGACCCCCTCCCACCCCCCTCCTGCTCCCCTTCTGTGTCTCTCAGGCTCAGGGGCAGAAGACGACCCGCTACAGATAACTTTGGACTCTGCGGCTTAGCTCGGGACCTGCAGATAACAGAGTTGGGTGGAAAATTCCCCAGCTACTCCCTCGCCCCCAGACAGGGTTAGAAAAAGCTTCACCTCTTGCCTGGACCGTGTACTGTGACTTCACGGGGTCCCACATGGGCGCCCTCCTCCCCCTCCCCGTGAACCTCACCCGGGAGCTCCGGAAGAAACCCTTGAAATGGTCTTCTACCTTGGCTTCCTTTCTCTCCGTCGCCAAACCAACCTCCCAATTAACGGAAGAAAAACGAGGTACGCGACGTCGGTCAGAAGAGAGTGGGAGCGTAACCCCAATACAAGCTGGGAACCTGTGATGGCGTGGTTCGCAGGGAGGGCGAACCCACACGGTCAGCAGTTCAAAGCACCCGCCGCTCCGCCGGGGAACGTCGGACCTCTCCACCTCCCTAGAAAGCCGGGGTCCTGGAGACCCACAGCGGCAGTTCCCCCCTGCCTTTAGCCATCCATTCGAGGGCAGTGAGTGGGATTTTGGGGTGGTCGGGGGCAGGGACCATCACCAGGCCGCATTCGCATTTACCCCGGACGGCTGTTGGCTTTTCAGCATGGCGTTGACGCGCACGTCCGTTGGAGGAACGTGAATCCCCGACCTCTGGGAGACCTGCGGGAGGTGGAGACAGACAGACAGACAATCCAGGACAGCGATGGCTGGCAGGCTGCAGTGGGGAAGGAGGCCGGGGTGCGGAGGCTCACGGGAAACGCGCAGTTGGAGCTCCGTCTGAGCACGCGCAGTCTCCTTCCCTCCCTCCCCCCTCCCTGCTGCACATGCGGGGAATCCTCCTGGCAGCAGGTGCTGGATGCCGGAGGCGTGAGGGACTTGGGGGGGGGGGATGTCCTTGAAGGGCAGGGAGACGCCCTTGGCAGCAGCGTGAGGGGAACGTGTGTTCCAACGATGTCCACATGCTTCCCCTCAAGGGCCCGCTCGCACCGGCCACAGCGTGAAGGAATCCCCTCTCTGCTTTGAGAGCAGAGATTCAGAATCTGCGTCTCCTGGCCTTCCTGAGAATGGGGTTAACGGTTGTCCACAGTGGCCATGTCCATTGGCCAACTTCCAGGGCCCGGTGCCAGCACCCTGGGAGCTGTTCCTGGGAGCTGGGCAGGACCATCTGAGGGGAGCTGATTCTGAGGGTCAGCGATTTGCCCAAGGTCACCTAGCTGATGACACAGGGAGACACAAACCCACAGCCTGCCTCCTCTCACAAGCGAGTCCCCCAAAGCCCGGTGCCAAGAATCCTTCTGGAAAGTACAACCCAAGGAGAGTTCATTTTCATAAATGTCTTTTTTTTGGGGGGGGGGGGGCATCACTGCTCTCCGGTGGTGGGAGTAGGAGAAATGTCTTCTTTTAAGGCAATAGTTCTCAACCTTTCAACCATGTGGTGGTGACACCCCCCCAACCATAAAATTATTTTTGTTGCTACTTCATCGTGAATTTAGGATCTGCCTATCTTGTCACATGTATACCCGTAGTCCCTCCCCTTCCTGTGATGTGTAGACCCCTAGCTCATCCCCTTTACCACCTTCATATTGCTAATGTTATGAATTGGGCGACCCCTGTGAAAGGGTCGTTGAACCCCGAAAGAGATCTCAATCTGCTGGTTGAGAACTGCAGTAAGCAACACCGTCTCATATTTAACTTTCTGTGGGTTTCCTTCTAGGGGTAAAACAATTCCACTAGGAGCATGAATGAAGTACTAATCAATCTTTTTCTACTACATGTGCTATCTTAAGAAAATTATTTATTTTAGCAAGTTGTTAGTGTTTTTCCCTGTTCATAATTTAAATCAAATAGAAAATGCTTGTAGTCACTAAGGAAAATCCATATGTTTCAGTCCCAGACTCACTGCAGAGTCTAAGGACAAGCAGTTCTGCCTTTTCGAGGACCAAAGGGCCTATTATTCTTTGGAGAGGTTGCTCTCCAGCTGCTATGCTAAGATTTGGGGTGGGGGTGGGGGACAAACTAATTGCTGTATGAAGGTAAGAATGTTTCATGACCTTCTGTCAGGGGAGCCAGCCCCTAACATATCATCATGGGTCCAGTCAGCACAATTGTATAGTGATAAGAAGTAAAGATGATAGTAGGGTCATAGAAACGATGAGATAGAAGAGAGGTTGAAATAATGGAGTCAGACATATTTCATGGTGGCATCCTCACCTCTGTAACGGCCATCATCTCAAAAGAAAGGTCTACACACACCACAGGCAGGAAGTTGGGGATCAGAGAGAGCTGGGGCTCAAGTTTATGGCTAACCAAGGGTTATATCTACTTCGGGGGTGTGATTACAGGTAGCCACATGTCACAGGAAGGGGCTATAGAATCGGCACACACATCACAGGAAGGGGATGTACAACAGGCATAAGTGTAACAGGAAGGGGGATGAGCTAGGGGCATACATATCACAGGAAGAGGAGAGACGAGGGGTATACATGTGACAAGAAAGGCGGATCCCAGATTCATGATGGCGGCCTACACTTGATCGTCCTTGAGTGGGCTCGACCTCCCTGGGCTCCTACAAAGAAGTAGTCTACTACTATTCTTATCAGAAGGGAATAGGTCCTAGTTAGTGTGGAACAGACTGTACAGTCTGATGGCTCTAGATGGCTGATAAACCTTAGAGAGACGAATCCCTGACCTACTTCTATTGACCTCCAAGTGTATCATCATTTGCTACATGTAGCAAGTGGCTAAATTTGGCATATTTGGGGGAGGCAACTCGGGAGACATCTTTTGGTTTCCTACAACCCCCAACCCTCTTTCTGCTCTCACAGCTGACTGAAACTTCCCTGGACACCTCCAAGAGTCACAGAAATTGAACATGTCACAGGTGAGCTTTTCATTTGTTCCCCACCTAATATTAGAATATATTGTAAGAGACCTAAGGGTCTATGCATTAAATTAAGGTTTGGGAAAATATGCACTCCTTTGCCCCAATCTTCACTGTCAGCTGTTAGCAAACACAGGCCACTTGACTGTCTGTGAGATTTGCTCTGCTGTTTGAAGCGATTCCATCAGTATTTTAATAATGAGCAAGAAGGACGCAGCCGTTTACTGCTGTAAAATTTCCTACTGGAAACCTTAGAAATCACCAGCGGAACATTGTCTGATATGTTGCAGAAGGCAAACCCCGCATGTTAGAAAGTACTCAAGATGTGACAGCCTCATGTGCACCCCGTCTCATGTTCACTGTCATCAGGTTGTTTTTAAAAATAACTCTTACCAGCTTGGACCTTAATCCATCAAGGGATGATAAGCATTTTCAAGACCTTCATTTCCTGAAGTGGCATGATTCAAAATGAGAACAAACCGGGGTCATGATCCGTTACGAATGCTAACGTGGGCTACGTGACATATGAATCTAGGAAAACCAAGTCGTAAATGAAATACCAGATAGAAAGATTGATAGTGTTTAGGTTGGGGTCGTACCAGGCAGCCCCTGGGGCCAGGCAGCCTCCTGCACCTGGCAGCCCCTTGCACCCCTTTGCACCAGGCTTATGAGAAGGAGATGCACAACCTGCTGAGCTTTGTAATCCCCGCCTCTGGCATTTCACAGAGCTTATCTCCCTGGGAAGGGCACAGCCCTTCTCCCTAGCATTCTGGGACTTATGATTTCCTCATAAGTCATCTCCAAATCCCCAAACACAGAAATCCCTCTTCCTTTTAATAGCCCACACGCCTGTAGCTCAAACCCTATATCTATCCCACCACCCCAATACTGGGCCCTCACGACCCGCCCAGGAACTCAAGAAACTCCTGTCTGTCCCCCTTTCTCTGCTGTTCCTTCCCTTCTCAAAAGTCCTTTCCTACCTCAATAAAGCATATCCTTATTTTCATCCCTAGCTGAACTCTGTCTCCTTCCTGTGTCTCAGCCTCTCAGATATGGCTGACATTAGTGAATGGAAATGGACGGCTACTGATTATTTTGAATCAATCACATGGTTCACTATGCCTGGAATGATAAATTTAAAGAGTAACGTCCCAGCTGCCATTAACAGGAACATTTTAAGGAGTAAAAGAATAAAATTAAGTTTTGTTTTTGTGGGCATCATTGCCCTCTGGTGGTCGTGGAAGCTACCCACGGCTCCTGAGCGCCACCACTGGATTTGACCTGCCAAGCCCGTGAGCTGCAGTCCCACACTCAACCACTTACGCCGCCGCCGGGACTCAGTCCCCCAAATAATTTAATTTTAGTAGTATTTTTCAGCAAAAAATATGCATTTGGAAGAGGATGAAATATGACTATTGCTAGAAACTGTCCTCACGTGAAAAAAAATGCAGGACTCTGATAATTTAGCTTGTTTCATTGACACCTAAAACAAAGACCACAAACATGACATGAGCTCTGTGCAAAATAATGCCGTGATACCATGACAGCTTCCCAGAGCTCTTTAGGAGATTTCTGGGAGTGGAGGTGGGGGGGGGGGG